>WYDI02172234.1:81097-106445 GCA_009867235.2 Psittacus erithacus | reverse complement strand
AAGCTGATGACTCCTATCCCATTCTTACTGCTAATGAAAAAAACCCAACAAAACCCAACCAAATCCCAAAACCACAACACAAACACTTCACTGAACAGAGTGAAACTAGTCATGCTTAATGTGACTGAAAAGCAAAATCTCAGCCAAAACCTGATTTTATTTGAAAATAACGGAAGGAAAGAAGTTACGAGTTCTGTATCAGGCAGCTTTATGTCAATGAATATGTAACAGAACAAGAATAAGGCTTCTGAATCCATATTTCAAGCTATTCTGAGAAGCAGTTCTCTTTATTATTATGAGGCAAATCCGGTCTACTAATAAACCTGCTGTGGATTAAGAATTAATAGGCTCAGTTTCACTGTACCTGTGCGTACAACTGATATGATTACAGGCATATATGGGGGGGGGGTGGTGGTGGTGATAAATGGGCTCGTCAATGAAAGCATTTCCATCTACTTGACTTGACAACTGAATCAGCTAGATAGAACCCAAAACTGGAAAGGAAAAGGTGGAGATGTGTTCACGTATTTTGAGTTATCAGCGTGAAAATGCAGCCCCTCTTCTTCCTATATAGCATAATCGAACTGCTCTAAAACCTCTCTTATCAGACCAACTGGACCCCCATTTTTAATGAAATAACATATATAATCTTACATACTTCAGAAGGAAGCTTCTATGCAGCACTTCTCTGCTGGTGCTTAGGGTTTGGGGTTCGTTTTATTTGGGGGGGATGGTGTTTTTTTTTTTTTAGGAGGGTAGATTCTGGTGGTCAAATCGTGCAGGAGCAGAAAGGTAACAGATGGTTGCTGGAACTGTGCCACAGAAAATGCAGCGGCTGACAGGATCTGTTATCCCTTAGTGGCTGCAGATAAAACCTTTACAGTTTAGGACAAAGTTTCATTAAAAAAATGCAGCTGCTGACAAATAATAAAAACCAAACCCATCCACCAGAGAAGACTTTGCAAAGAAGATGTCATCCCACAGAGAAGATTTTATGTATTTAAAAGAGCTTCTACATACATAAAGCAAAAGCTTTGCCTAAATGGAGGCTCTGCACTTTGGCTACCCATTGCAAACTCTGTTCTCAGCCAGGATGGTAAAGCCACAGGAAAAAATCAAACCCCCTTCTCCCACTTTTTCCTGAAAAAGCTATCCAGAATCAGAACACTTACAGGACCCTCTGTGCGTCAATTTGTGTGTAATCACAGCTTCGCAAGACATTTGGGAACTACTCCAATGCAGAAAAATTTCAAGCCTTCCTTATTAAAAGCTATTGGAAGGAATCACAGAACTATACAGAAATCTCAAAAGGCATGAAAAGAGTTACTCCTTATAAAAGCCAACTCCTTGCGGGGGGGAGGGGGGGACAAAGCTATCCATTTCAAGGCAAATCAAGATCATAAATTTAGGTATGGTGATATGAACACCTTATGTAGGTGTTTATTATAGGCTCACACCAGTGAAGAACAGAGGCCTCTTCTATCCATGAATCACTGGATGTGAATTACAACTGATAAAACAGATCAAACACTTTATGTCTTCAACTGAAGTAAACTTCATTGCAAGCCCAGATACCCCCACTCTCTGCAAACAGATAACCATGCATTTGTATTTCAGAGATGTGCAACTCAGAAGTATTGAACCAGAAAGGACATAGCAGCAATATAATTCAACCAACAGTAAAGTATCAACTCCACAGAAATACAATAACCTTTATGTTGCTCCAGGCTCACCCTCTGCCTAGATTTTTAACAGACATCTCCTGGGCTTCACTGAAGATAGGCTGTGACAGACTGGCTCAGCATGGAGCAGTGAAGACGCTGGGGAAATCATAGAGCAGCCTTCTGGTGTCTAAAAGGGGCCTACAAGAAATCTGGAGAGGGACTTTTTACAAGGGTATGTAGTGACAGAACAAGGAGGAATGGCTTTAAACTGGCAGAGGGGAGGTTTAGATTAGACATTAGGAAAAAATTCTTTACTGTGAGGGTGGTGAGGCACTGGCACAGGTTACCAAGAGAAGCTGTGGCTGCCCTATCCCTGGCAGTGTTCAAGGCCAGGCTGGACAAGGCTTTGAGCAACCTGATCTACTGAAAGATGTCCCTGCCCATGGCAGGGGGGCTAGAACTGGATGATCTTTAAGGTCCCTTCCAACCCAAACCATTCTATGATTTTATTATGCCCTTCCCTTGGGTCCTCCCTGAAGCGCAAGAACAGCTCCAGCCTCTGCTGCTGGCAACCTGTCGCCACCCATGTCCCGGGATCACTGGCTGCATGCATGGCACCGCTCTGCCCTTAATACAAGGGGCACCGGATCATCAGGTATCTCCAGTTAGCACTGTTTCCACACAGACAGTCCCATGGGCAAGTCATCTCTGAGGAGCACGCTAACACTCCATGTGGTCATAGGCTGTCCCCATGTCACCTTGTGGCACAGGGAAAGTAGTGTCATTTTCCACCTGTATCACTAGCTTGCTAGTGCGAAAATCCCAGGTCATGAACATTATACGTAACATCTTATTCACTATCATGTCCCTTGGGCCAAAGGAATCCACCCCAGAACATGTTCCTCCTCCTTTTTTGAGGCATGTTAAGAAATAAAATGGAACAGACACAACCCCAGTCACCCCAGGTGATTTAAGGTCAGTTGTTTGCCAGAAATGGTTTGATACGTGAAGATCCCATGATATTCTGCACTTTAATCATCTACGAACCAAGAACAAGAGAATCATATACGGCAAAACTGTTGTGGAAATAACCTTGCTGATTTTTGGAGGCATACAGAAGTGTTCCTGTAATGAAATAGCTAGGACTATGGAACTCCAAACACTCTGTGAGTTGCAGCTACTAAAAACTGTCACATCTGTGCTGTCTGTATTAATTCCTCCCACTTCCACCAGCACTGCACAGGATCACTTTTCCTTAGCCTCAACACCTATAAGGGCCAAACTTTTAAACTAAGTTTTTGTATTTGAGATGCTCAGATTCAGGTAGGTGGAAGGGAAAACACAGCATCAAACAGCATAAAAACAAAAATCAGCCCTCCTCTTTAAAATGTAGTATATGAACCAAATACATCAAGTCCCGGCACGGAAGAAAAGGATTATCAAGCTAACTTCAAATGTTTTTAAAGAACAGAAAAACTGAATTCAAATACTTTAAACTTTTGCAGCTTTTGCTTATTTCCTGAAGTAAATTACTTATTTTACCTTGGGACAGAGTTTGCACTGCTCCTCTTATCCCCACATGTGCCTTCCTTCTCCATATTTTTTTACCTTTGGTTATATTCACTCTATCCTCCTTTCGGCTACAAAAACCTTTATACTTCTTTCCAGGTCGTCAACTGTCCAGATCCCTCCACTTCACTGCATAATAAGGATAAATGTAACCCCCAAATTATTAGTGGTGGGTGGCAAGCTAAATAGCCAGTGATCCCACTGTTGCTGCAGTGGCTTAAAAATAAACAAAGTAAAAAGAACAAATCATAGTAAGTCTAAAGCCTAGGAGTTTCCCTGGTAACGGTGACTGCAGGATTTTTATGGGATCACTGGTGGCTTCTGCTTCCTAGGAAACCGCTTGCTTAATGCTAAGAACTTTGATGCACCTTTGAATCTCAGTTGTTCATTTGAGCTCCTGGAGTGGGGCAGTGGAGTGGGGTGAGAAAGAATGATCTAAGCAAAAGTGGTAGAGATCACCAGAGAAAGAAAGGCTAGGGGTCAGACTTTGTTCCTATTAGGTTCTGATCTTGAGTGGGCTGGAGGAGCTCGATCTATTCCCATCCGACATTTTTAACCGACACAGAGCTAGGGTTCTTAAAGTCAGGCTCTTAATTTATAAAAGCTATAAAGTTCTGCTAGAAACTAATAAAAGTTGTTGATAATTCCCTTCATCATTTTCAGCTCAACTCTATATGAGAAACATTTTTTCAGCAAATTCTTGGTGTTACTCTCACAGAAATCTCTTGCACTCTTGATGCATTTTGCACAAAGGCCACAACATTATTTGGCTTTTGTTCCCTGCTTATAGAATACTTGTGCAATATCACATAGAGGTCCAGCTTCAGAAACTAATAACCTCTGTATAGCAATTTATGTCTCAGTGTTGAGGAGAACTTCCGGTTGTGCATTTTTTAATGAGAAAATTTGAGACTGTGTCCTTATTTTCGCAAGCTTCTTCAAAATCTTCCCCATTCATCTTCTCTGTCCTAACACATTTCCTTCCCCTCTCTTACATCATGTTTCCCATGAAAGTAAGACCAGGATTATCCTTTGAACTTCAATGCCCCTTAAAATTTCACTTCCTCTCAACATTCCTGTGAACAGTAAGATCATTACTATCCATTTGGCTGATGAGATGTCCAAGAGCTACTACTGAGAATCTTCATGCGGTGGTTTATCTTGCCAGCACATCGTAACAGCTTACATGAGACCAGTAAAGCCTGAAAGTATGGTTCTTCCCAAGGATTTTAATGTCTGGTTGGAAAATAGTAGATTTTTTGGCTCTTAAGAGTCTGTCATCACAGAAAGGCACCACACAGACTTCGCATCTGTCAAAGTTTGCAAATGAGCCACAGGATACAGAGCAAAATGTGTGGCAAACAAAGGCAGAAACTGCACAGAGATAGATATTCACCATTAGAAGCCCAGTTATGCTGTTCAAGAACCAGAAATGATGTATGGACAGTATGAGAATGAGGTACACTGTCCACCTACTTCTTCCTGGATGACTGAAGCCAAAGGGACAGAAGGAAAAGAAAGAATTAAGAAAAAAACCCAAACCCCCAAACCAAACAGATTAGGAAAGAAACAGTGGGAAAGGCTTTGTTGCTCTTCTTCAAGTGGCAGACCAGCATTATTCATGGGGCAGAGGGTAAATTATAAATTTGTCCAAAAAGGAGACACTGGTCTTGGTTCTTCTCTCAACTACGTCACCACAAGTTGACACTTGCATGGACCAGTTAGCTCCTTGCTTATTTTGCTTTGCTCAAGCTGGAACTCAACATCCTCTAGGAAAGTCTTTTCCAGCCAAGGCTTCCAGCTAAGTCTCCTGAAATCCTTATTTAACAAACTGTAAGGCAGTCTATGGATTCCCACCCCACCTACTTTAAGGAAGTAGGCTTCATCCTTAGTTACCTACAGCAGGAAGGGGAAACAGATTGCTGTTTATTTTATCGGATCTGCTATGTTTTCTTAAAACTATTTTGTGCACTAAATAAAAATTTATGTCTTCTATGTAGGATCTGTATGAGGAACTGCAATTTGCTCCAGAGTTGCTATTCTTGAACTTGGTGTATTTTTGTGCTGTTTAGACTGTTAAGATTTTATTTTCTTTTAGGGTCAGTTTTTCATACTCAGAGAAGTATACATTAAAGCCTGAGAGACTGCACAATTTTTATACAAGAAAATAAACTAGGCATTTCCTTGCTGAATGAAATATACACTTAAACTACAAAATGAGCACTCTTAAGCACCATCTGCTTGGTTTTACCAACACAAAGGGCCTGGCCCATGTAAATTTGTTGCAAAACATTCTTAGCAGTGCATTAGCAGGACCTAGGAAGCAGAACCACTTCTGGAGGTAAGCCTACACTGCCAAACATTTACATGCTCAGATCCACTAGAAGCGTATGCCCCATGGTTTCCCCCCACCTTTAGAAAACCACCTCCTCCTATACTCTTAATTTCAAATAAGAGAGACCTTTGAAAATTATTGAGTAAAAAGGTGAGCTGTCCATCACACATTGTGTCATACAAAACCAGAGTTTGGTCTGCAAGCCCTGTTCTGCCTTGTTCAGACCAGGAATATGAACTTCAATTATTTGCTTCTTGGGTTACAGAGTTACGCCATAGACCAACCAAAAGCCTTCTGGATTCTGAAAAGCAAAGACCACAGCTCAGGACTGACCGCAGCAGTGCTGCACAGTGCTGTCACCAGCTGGATGGTAGTCACAAATGGCCTCCTATCCCACCAGAAGTTTCTTTCTGAAGGGGACAACCTTTCCCTAAGAAGCTACCTGACACATTGCCACCAAGATGTCCAACCTCCCTCACATGCAGGTTTATACTGTTATTTCCTTACCTCATTATATTGTTTGAGTGTCTGGCTGCTATACAGATTTACAGTAGCCTAACACTGTTAACACTGAGACAATCCTTGGAACAAAGTGAGATTAAATATGCAGTGAAGACTCCTGCAGAAACATCTATCTTTTAACAGGCTATGTTCCAAATTCTGCATGCTAATCTCATAAGCAGTTTTACTGGAGCACAGAAATTTAACTAGAGTTTATTTTGCTTCTATCAGTTTTCCTGCAGAGTAAGAGAGCTCTTTGGCTTGTATTTTGCCAATGTAACTTATTTTTGGAAACAGAAAAAAAAAAAAGGAGGAAGAAAAAAAGGAAGAAAAAAAGAAAGAAAAAAGGTAAGTTCTGAAACTTACAGCTCACACAAAATGTTCTGATCTAATTTATTTCCTTTCATAAGTGGAAAGAAAGCCAATTTAAAAGTTTAGGAGATAGAGAGAGAGCACCATCATCTTCTGCTTAGGAGGAAATTAAGGCCAACAGAGGTAATGAAATGGGAAGTTGACTCTGAAAGCACAGAACAGACCACAGACATCTCAGAGTATCACAGTTAAATCATGCAATACCAGAAAAACTCTCTGCTGACCTATACCTAGGCAGTTCTGAAGGTGAGAACCACTACAAGATAGCTACTTTCAAAAAATTTGGTTTCCTTGTAAAGCTGCTATAAGATTCTACTACTAGTGTGTGTGTGGGGGTTGATCTGGTCACATTTTTCTTAAATAAGAGCAAAATCGCTACTGTGCTCTGCTCTATAATGAATAATGTACCTTTTAAAGCTTCATTCACCAAATTACCCCATTTCTCCTGAACAGTTTCAAAGGTTCTGAAACACATATTGGCAAGGGGGATGCCATAAAGGAAAACTGTAACTGTAGATCAATACATAATATGAAAATTGGCATTTGAACTCTGAAATTCATTTTGGTAGCCTTAATAGAGAGTATTCCACATAATTCTTGCTCTTGACTCAGCTTCTTGACAGCTTCTTTGCAGGAGAAGGTGTGTGTATATCGATGTATAAATAAAAACAGCTAAGAAGAAAACTCACAAAACAATGAAGGAAACATACTGATTCAACCCATCAAACCAGACACACGAACAAGCAAACCCACTGTTACCTCAAAACCTCATTGGCATGTATTTGATCGAAAAATGTTAAAATTATGTATTTTTCATCTGTTGTGCAGCAAGTGTGATTAATCAAAAAAAACAGGTAAATTACATATATTTGCCAGGTTCATATTTTGGAGCAAAAATTGCAAGGCACACAGACAGACAACTGGATACCAACAGTTCAATTCCCAAGGCTCCTCAGTTCCCTAAAGTCTAGGAACAGACAAATCTTAGGTAATTCGTTAGTGCCAGGTGCTAGATTAATCTTTCCTAAATGAAAGAAGGCTGGAAAATATCACATGAACATATATTTCTGATCCTTTAAGATACTTTAAAATACTCATGAGGTCTCTCAATCACAGCTCAGCAGGAATCAAAAGCAAGACAAAAACTAGAAAATCAATACTGCAGTCTTTCCCTCTCTCACTACGCCACTTTTTCTTGTAAGAGATTATGGCATGGACCAGTGTATATTGCAGCCCCACTGCATATTTCTCTTCCTTTTTTGACATGAACTAAACATAAAAGAATGCTCTGATGAATCATTCTGTAAATTATCTTTGATATTCAACTCTTCCATTTTCCATCTAAAGAACTTAAGTTTCATTTCTGACAGGTGATAAGAGGCTTATTTCGTCCCTAAGAAAGCCTCAGACTCTCCACAAGTAAAGATGTACACAATTTTTACTATTGTTACATGAGTTCATATCAGCTAACAGCCTACCTGTGTGAATTAAAATTTATCCCCAACCACAAACTTGATAAAAAATGGCTTGATACTTCATGAAAACAGTTTTTGTCCTAAGCTCTAAATTAATGAACATGAAACTGCATTTTATGACAGCTAGGTGATGCAGAACAGATGTTGAGCTAAGATTTCATTTGCCAAATATCAGCTCAGAACACATATGTGAGACTGGAGTATTAGCAATTCAAACTACATAGTGAAAACAATGGAAAAGATTTGTCAGCTACATCAGTGCCTGCCATTTTCTGGGACATTAGATAGAAATTCTGCCTGAAATGAAGAGTCAAGAAAATAATGTTCAGTTTTAGGCATGCTAAATACTTATTGGGATGAGTATGTTCTCTTCTGGATATCTCTTTCTCATCTTGAGCTAATTGACATCACAAACGCTAATCAAACCCCTGCAATTAGGATGCTTTTGTCCTGCAGATTTTCCTCTTCCAGTGAGCCTTTGTTTGGACCTCTGGTTGAACAGGTAGGCTCAGTGTCTGAAAATGATGCCTGCCATTCCCTTCCATGATTCATGTCAGTCACAAAACACCCCAACCAAACAGTCAAACAAAGCAGCAGTAGGTCTGTAAGGAAACTCAAACCTTGTCAGTTGACAAAGTCAACATATTCATTATGACAATATTGGTCAACATGACCAACATGCTCACTTTTTTCTTGCTGTGGAAGGTATAAACGCTAACCCTTCGAGGAATACATTGCAAGTTAATACAGCCACTGAAAGACTTTCTTGTATTTGGGCCATGTTTTCCTTTTCCTAATTATACCTCTCATACCCTAAATAATTTCTGTCTTTCCACAATATTTTTCCAAACATCTGGAAAATCTTCTGTCACCTCCTTTCCACACTTGTCATTTATCCATGTTTCTGTAGCCTTTTCATAAAAATCAAGATGTTAGAAGCTTCCTGATTGCATTTGTTGCTTTTCACCAAACTCCTTCCAATTTTTCAATGTCTTTCCAATAGCTGAATGGTCAACAACTGCTGTAGGCCACAGATAGTTTCACAAACCA
Organism: Psittacus erithacus; assembly: GCA_009867235.2. NCBI lineage: Eukaryota > Metazoa > Chordata > Aves > Psittaciformes > Psittacidae > Psittacus > Psittacus erithacus. Next base: position 97,479 of record WYDI02172234.1, on the reverse strand, counting down.
GTCTTCCTAGGTGGGCTATACCTACTTTACTTACAGGAATCAATACTCATGAATGCAAAAATTGTATCATAAGTTGAGAAAGAACCAAAAAACAAGCAAATGAAAAATTTACAAAAGGAAACCTTCTCTTACATATCCTGTACTATTAACTAAGACTTTTGAAGTGATAGCAGAGCAACTGAACAGAGATAGCTTTCCTTAAAAAGATATTACGACTATGACCTGTAGAGATACTGTAAATAGGTCTTCCCTGTCTCAAGGGAATAGTGCCTTCAACATCATCGTGCTTTTCCTGAAAACATTTCATGTAGGTTACAGTCATTTCTCCTCTGGTTTAGTGCACTCCTAATGTAGTTTTCTTTGTATTTGACCACGAGACAATGACAACTCCTTCTATAGGAGCTTTTATATTCTGGAATACAATATTATCAAAATACCAAGGTTTCATACAAAGACTGTTTCCCTCTGGTTACCAATGTTTGCTCTGCGCCAGGAGCAAGAAGGGTAGGAATTTAATTTATATTTTTTCAGATTTCTGGAGAAAAAGCTAAGGGAGGGGAAAGTTGAAGACAGAAGTTTTCTCAACAAGTAAAACTCTGTAATGCCGTAAGTAGCTGCATGCAGTGTGTTTCTGATGTGTCATAAAATTTAGCTGTTGTGCTCCCAGGTGGAGAGACAGGGAGGATCGCTACAATGCTAAGCAAGCAGAGGGGTCAGGTTGTGAATGTTTGGGTTTTCTTTAATGCAGGAAAAGAAGTCTTTTCAAACTGTTGCTTGAACACTTCCAGCAATTTTGTTGGAGGCAAATTTTTGGGCTCTCCTATTGCTACATTACATTCAGCAGAAGAAGTAAAAAGTAACAATAAAAGAAAAAAACCAAACCATACTATCTGCCACAGAAAAACCTCGTATAAATTAACACTTTTCACAAGTTCAATTAAAAGTTACCAAAGAAACTTACTTTCTTTTCCATCAGAAAACAGAACAAAAATCACTAAATGCATTATCATGGAAGTCAAAGAAAACTCTCCAATTAATCTGCCTGCTTGGAGTTTTTTCCTTGCACCTTCCCATGGTATATGAGGAAGGTCATGCCTCGCAGCAACATTAAAAGTTGCACTATACATTTCAAAAGCACGCACATTAACAACCATTTCCGCAAAGCTGTAACATATACATTCCGTTACCATGTACTGGCATTGGAAGCCTGCACAACACACAGGGTGAAGCATAAGCCCGATTACATTACGTGATCAGCCTTCCACTTTGCTCAGTCTCATTGTCCAAAACCAGAATATCCTTTTCTGCTACTTTTATTAATATTAACTGCAGACAAACCAAGAACTCTTACAACTTCTGCCCAAGAAGCAACTTGAAAATTCAAGCCACAATGGTTAGAGTCAAGAGTTATACCACTCCCATTTTCACAGAAAATTACTTTTCTTAAGCTTTTGAAGGGTGGTGCTACTGAATGCAGGCTAAACACGTATATTCTAGAGCATACCTATAATTTTATTTCACAGAAGAGCTCATGAGAGCCTTCCAAAGGAAAACATTAGGACAAAGGTGTTATGCAAACAAAATCTTTCATGTTCTGTCACAGGGTTCTTTTTTTCATATTCAACAGCAGAAATACACGAAGCAAATCACAATTAAAAATCTCTTCACGAGCAAGAAACAGTAGTAGACAATGAAGATTTCACCCACCTGGGATCTTTCTGAATGCTATCAATGGAAGGTGACCTAGCCAAGGTCCCTTCAGGTGGGATGGCTGGCCCAGATTTGCTGTATGGTGATTCAACAGAAGGACAATACTGCAGCTGTCGGTAGGGGTCTGCGTAATTGGAGGCTGGGCCGGCCGCATAGCTGGCCCTCTGGAAGGTCGCTGTTGCGTTCTGTGTGCCGTGTTGACTGCCTGTGCGCTGTAAGGGTACGGAGTCGACACCAGGGGAAGATGGGGCTACGACAGGAAAGTAGGGACAAAGTAAAAAATTGAGGACCTGTTCACAGAAATGGTTAACCAGGTCTAGGCAGAGGAGGAAAAAAACCAAAACACACACATATAAAACAAGGGTTCAAAAAAAAAAAAATGAGGAAAAAAAAAAGAACAAGCAACATTGTAATTTTCAAAACCACTGAAGTAAATAATTGTTAAATGAATTTCTAAATGACATGCTGGCTTCTGGACTAGAAGACCTTTACACCAGTTAAGCAGACTGTAGCAGTGCTTTTCTCTAGGAGTTTTAACTGTACTAACCTGAAACAAAAGAAGCGCAGAAGCAGCATGGGAACAGTCAAGCTAAGACTCAAAACCACCACTGAGTGAGGCTTTTGCAGTTCTTACAGGGGTGGAAGTCAGTCAGATGCCCCAACAGAGTCCAAACTCAGATGAGTGGCTCCATAGGAAAAGAAACAGGCAGCCATAGCCATCCCAGATTTGTAGTCCTGGTATGCATAAAGCAGGTAAAACCAGGCAGCTGCTACTAAGAGTGGCTACGTATGCCTCATTGACCCATCCTCTTCATATTTCATCTGAAGTAAGGCTTAGGGGAGTGCTAGTGCTAACTCAGTTTGAAAAAGAGCTAAGCACAAGGTGATCACATAGATGTCTTAATGCACACCAGCAATGGCTGTGCTCACATACCACAGCTCAAGATTAATGCACTAGCAGTTCTGAGTGGCTAAAGCAATAGATTTAAACTGACTTAATGCTTTTGCAATTCAAAAATTTTATTAATCTCTCTTATAGCCCATTATCTTTCTGTTGCAGCACCGTGTACTGGAGATCCAGTCTGCTTCACGATTCTTATTAAATATACAGTATTTCTTAACCAAGTCCAGTTAACAGCAAATAGATTACCACTGTACAGGCCACAGGACCAATAGCCACATGATCTTTGCCCTGAAAACAAATACAAGTTAAGTACTGGTTCTGCTTAGAAGGAAATTCAGACTGTTTGAAGTGGCATGTGAACTGATGGTGGCTCCTATTTCCCCCTGTCCCAAGACAAGAAGAGTACTTTTGCCAAGAGAAGTGGGCTGAGGTCCATGACAATTTTTACCTTGGTCAAATTCATATGCTAATCTGAAGGCAAAACTGCATATTCAACAGAGAGGTTTGCATAATAGATTTCCCACTCATTTCTCATTAACATGCACATTTACATTTTAAGAAAATACTTAATATATTATAGGTCCACGAAAGGGACTTTAAGTATTTTATCTCAAAGTGACTCTCAAAGTCAGCAAATTAATTACAGTGAGCTTTAAATGGAATTACAGCAGTTTTGTCCGATTTAGCACTTGTCAAAGTTACACCACCTGAAAATCTTAAATCTGTATCAAATCTTTGCCTTATTTTTATTTTTTTATTATGGTTCTGAGGTATATAATTTTACAATAGAGTTACCACCTTACAGATCTCTTTCAAACACAGATAAGTAAGATCACTCACTTATCTATTGCCCTGAAAGTGTTCAAGGACAGGCCAGATGGGGCTTTCAGCAAACGGGTCTAGTGGAAGGCGTCCCTGCCCATGGCAGGGAGGCTTGAACCAGATGATCTTTAAGGTCCCTTCCAACCCAATCCAGTCTATGATTATATTAACTTAGATATATAGCAACATTTTACAAGTATTGCTCTTGTTTAATTGCTAGTATATATTTCCTTGAGAAATGAGTAATAAGACACATACAGGCCTTTACGTAAAACTACATCAGCTAAAATGCAGTAACATTAGCATACTGAAACATCCCATGCACAAATCATGCTAAATCCAGTGTTAGGAAGACACAAGGAAAACATCACATTTTAACAGAGAATACACACAGTTCAAAACCAAATCTGGTGCCTTGTGAGAAAAAGAGTAAAAAAACAAGTTAGAGAAAATACTGGAAATATTTTCAAATGAAAAAGCAAAAATGTAATTGTATACTGATATAGCATCCTCTTAGGCGCTGCTACTTCGCAGAGTATGCTCCTAACATCTGACACATTATATGGGGGACTGAAAAAGACCCTACAACACTAATATTGCTGAAAACAAGAACTTCATTGTAAGGTAGATTGCTTTCTTTTCTCTTTCTGTCCTTTGCAAGACAGTTAGGTGGGAACAGTGTTTGTTTAAAAATTATCTGAAAACTTTTTTATTCTCTACATTGCCTTGTTATCAAAATAAGTATTTATATGAACTGAAACTAGCTGTCACCCTAACACCTACGTGCTTTTTTGAGTCACTCTGATTTGCTTCTCAAATTATCTTTCTAGCAGACTGTTACTTCCTTTTGAATTTTATCACAATGAGCATGGAAGTGCCATAGCCAGAATATGAGAATGAGACAAATCGATGACTTAAACATTCACAAATAAGCTTGCTTGGCCAGCGTTACCCAAATCAATTAAAACCAAAATAGAAAGCTTTAGAGTAGCTTCTACATCCAACTTGACTAGTCACCCTCATGAACTGTAAAAGGGTCAAGCTTTAGCAGACATTTTCACACAGTAAGTTTAATGTGAAACTGAAACAGATCCATCTCCTGCCAATACGTTAGTTGCTTAAACAAGTCCTTCCGGCAGCCAGACTTACTGAATGAAATGTGGCTCTTCTCGCTATAACAAACTTTGTCTCTTGAGATCTTCCTTCTATTTAGCTATTGGAACAGCAAAACCATAGAGATTATTAGACATCTATTAAAATAAATACATTCAGAAGATCATTTGCCTCATCCAGCAAAATTAAACTTTTAGTGAGCACAGGAGTATCCAGAAAGTACACAGGCGGAGTGGACCAGAAACTATTCACGTACCAGCAAAGTTTGGAGATGGCCATGCAACCTTTCTATGTGATTTTATCTTGAAGACACTTATCCTTTTCTATAACTTCCATATTCAACTCTCCTCTGAAGTTCAAGGCAGCTACACCTTGCCTAGAATCAGCTCAGCGTCGGTAAGATGCAGTACTACTTTGACAAGGATCAAGGTTCTGCCCCAGCAAAGGAAGAGAGGGGTGGGAAGGAGTTGTAACAGAAATGCTGTTCCTGGAGAAATGGACTGCTTTCATCTCTCTCAGAACCAGTCACCAGCCCACACTTCCTAGGATTTGGCCTGGTTGAAGCAGGATTGCTGTTGCCCAGGGTCTACAACAGATTATTCTGCCTCTGCATAAAGACATAACCAAAAGTCAACCAGACTGTGAAGGAGCAGGTCAAGTTTTGTGGACATCTTGACTCGTTGCTGATTTAACAAGCTTGGAGATAAAGGTGTCCACAAGACTAGACCTGCTTCTGGTCTTCAAAAACTTCCAAACTGATCAAGATTAAAATTAAATAAACAAAGGCCTCAAAACTTTACTTATCCTGTATCTTGCTTTACCAAAGTGACCACCCATGACAGTGTTTTTAATAGTGACTGCTGCCCCTACTTTTTAAAAATTTAGATGGAAATCAGTGGTTGATGTCAGTTAAGTCTCTCAAGTTCTTAGAAATCGAAGAGAAAGAAAAGCCCCTGCTAACTACAATGAAAAACTCTTTTGGACCACCAGGTCCAAAGACCTGACATACGCCCTGATTATGGCTATCCTGATTGCAGAAATAGCATATAGAAAAAATAACATTTATACTTTTCTACAGCTTTTGCATAGTACTAACGAAGATAGAGCAACTTTTAGATTAATGCTGAAAATTTAGGTGTATCACTAAATGTGCTCACAGACTCGTGATGAGATACTCAGAAATTCACTTTCAGATTTTGTATCTTCTTTTCAAATCGTGACATCCCTAGAAAAAACCAACAAAGGAAAGAACATGTTGATTTAGGCAGGAATACTACTGTGACATAGCTGAGTGTTTTAGGGAGACCAGATTCACACAAGAACTGCTAAGTTGTTCAGACTTTCTGTAAGTCAGCGGGCATTTTGCCCTTTTAACATACGTAAGATAAGACCTTCAGAAAGGATCAACTCATTTATGAGACTTATCTTGCTACACTTTCTTGCTGAAAATTACTTTGCTGGTGCTGCTGTTTCATTTCTGGTTATTACTTTGTAAAATTTTCCTCTTATTATTCTATATTAGACATTCAGATCCTGTGTTAACCTTCACCTTGTGCTTTTCATACAGATTTCACAATTCTTTACTTTTTTTTTTATGTATTTTTTTTGTTCACTGATTTGCATCTGCAGTTGATTCTTAATCTCAGGTGAAAGTTAAAAATTGGATCCCAGTAAGTTGTTCTTTTAATGCAATGTATGTTCACCATCCCTTTGTGAGTTCATAGATTATAATATCATAAGATGATAGAGATTTGCTTCTGTTGGCAGCAAATATATAGGAAGATTTATAAAACAAATACCTTTCCCATCTAATACACCACAAAAATAACACCATGCATTCTCTGTTAAGTAGGAAACAGAATTCATCAAGTTTGGGGATACAATCACTTTTTATCTCTAAATTTAAGTGATTGTTTTAAAGCATGCACCAGTTTTTTTGCAACAGTAGTTTAACAAAATAGTGTATAATCAAGCTAGGAGCAAATCAGCAATCCAAAGTAACAAGCACATGCAGTCAAATTTAACACTGTTCAAGATGTATGATAATACATATATAGTAAGTTTTCTTAACAATTACTTTCTTTTAGCAGCACTTTCCCACATTGGAAGTGTAATATTTTGGAAAAATAAATGATTGGGGAAATGTGAAAATGTTTTCCAAAAGGGGAAAAGACCAAGCCCAAGCCATAACTGATATTAACAATTATCTCTATGTTATGATTTTAGGAAGGCACTATCATATCTTCTGTTCAAAGTACACATGCACAAGGAATTTCATATTTTAAACATGAAAATTGAGAGCAGAACAAAAAACCTCAAACTTTGCTAACTAACGTCTTGTCAAAACAGGGAAAAATGCAGTCAGAAGTACTACAACTTCCTATTCCTTGTTTTTTACTCTCTCCTTCCTCACTTCTCTACACTCTTTATTTTGTCCTATACAGTTGCAATCAAAAATCCAGTGTCCAGATTCTCAGACAGAGGGAAATAAAAAGAACCTGTAAGTAAATCTTCCTTTGCATCCTCACAGGATGGGCTCTTCCCCATCCAGCCAGCCTTTTAGGGCTTCCAGGATCACATCAAACTCCACACAGTTATTTGGAAAAGCCTCTTTCCCTGTTATCTCTATGTCTTCTCCCTTTCCCACCTTTGCTTCAAAGACTCAGCTAGCCTTGTTCCACCTAATTCTTTCTGCCGGCTTCAGCTTTCTCCAAACACTCATATTTTGCATATGTTGAGGGAACTACAATCTCTTTCCCTCAAGTCAGCTCCACCATGCTCCGCTCAGTACCTTTAACAGCCCAGTATGGCAAATAAATTAGTTAACAAGTTCATTCCCACCTCCAGCAGCTGCAGAACACTAAGCCTAATGAAGACCATAAATATAGTCAAAGCACTTGTGTGCCCCAGGAACGAATCATTACCCATTTGCTATTTGATTCTTTCAAAAAACCTTAAAATCATCTCATGATCATAGATGTATTTACATGCCACTGTTCTGCGGGAGAACAGCTCCTTGCTTCACAGAAATTAAAATATCACTTGTGCTCTGCATATTGTTATGTTCAATAAATCCTCTTCCAATGTAAAACCTGAAAATCTTTGGTTCTTCAGTCTTTGAAGATGCTACTGCACTGATATATCCTTTCATTTTGATTTTCTAAGAGTGCTCATTAGATCTGATGCTAATTGTTACAATAAGGCTGAATGTTCCTTTGCTTAGAAAATTACGCATTTTTGTAATGAAGAAAGAATCAGTAGAAAAAATGCTGCTTCCTCAGTTTCTGAGCTATTCTTCTGTCTATAGAGGAATCTGGTCACTTTGAAGGCTCCTTGTGTCTAGATTGTTCTACTTCAGTTTGCACATTCTCATATTGTCTAAGTTTCCTTGTTACGCACATTCCTTGTTTAAAATACGTACCTTTTTTTACTTTTATTGAACAGTTCCATTGGGGGAAGACATGTAACTGCCACTGCCTAACCCCAGGCATATGGAATAATTTTCTTAATCACCAATTTAGACTTGGCATTTCTTTACTAGTAATTACTTTACTTATGAGTTTAAGTATGCAATTAGCTGGAATCAGTCTGAAATTACCTAGTTCCATTAGGGTTAGTAACAGAAGCAAATACATATGTTATGAATAAAGTAATCAGTAAGGATTTTTGTACCTCTAAAGTAAATTTTAATTAAGAAATAGGTAGACAAGTAATTCAGTGAGCAGCAATGGTGACAGAGTTTGTATTTTCGAAATTTGTATTTCAGTTCAATAGGTGCCCGAGATGAACAAGTTCCAGTCAAAGTTTTTTTGCAGCTCTGCTTGATGCAACTTCAGTGAAACCTGAAATCAAAATTTGAATGCAGCCTCTTCCATAGCCAGGTCTATTACAAGGCTTCACTGCTATGACGCACCTCACATCCCAGCACCCACAACTTTCTCAAATTCTACATTCTTCTTTCCCCTCACCATCAGTTGCCAAAGTTATGGGGTGTCCATCCCGGTAATACAGCCTTTATCTCAAAACCATATATAGCTAAATCATAATTTTGAAATACATGCAGTCTGAGGGAACACTAAGGCTTTATGCAGATATTAGGATTCCTCAAGCAACTACATATTTGCAAATATTTTCGATTCCCAGCTTTCTTGACTCAAGACAAAAGTGACTTCCTTTCTTCCTGACAACCAAACAGGGCAGAAGTCATGTTTTTCAAGTGTTCAGTATTAAAAAATATAATACTTCTTTCTACCTCCAAGAACTGACTGTATTTTAAGTCTGCCAGATTCTAATCTCCACTAATATATGCAACTTCCATTCTCAGACTCAGCTTGTAGCATGTTTCAGTGATGCTGCTCTGCACAAAAGAAAAAGGTGCGTCCACATAATGTGATAATTGGATGCCAACTTCAGCTGCTAAAGGTGTTATGCCAAGATCTTTTCTCAGATTGTCTCTTGTTTCTCTGAGTTGCAACCTCCAATCTGGGGAGAACATGCAGTTGACTCATTTGTTACATGAGCATTAAACAGGGAAAGTAACAACTGTCAAAGTCCTTGAAATCCACTGCCCTGTCAGAATTTCATCATGCCAGTTTCTTCACTAGAGATAAAATTAATCCCTGAGCAATGGCACTACACAATACATGCGCATCACCTTCCTCCTCCTTGTAGACTTCACATCGTACAAGCGGGACATAAGGACTGTAATGATTATAAAATCTGATCACAGACCATACGACTGCTCACAGACCAGCCTAGTGCAACTAAATTTCTATTTTCACTCCAAAGTCACCTTCTCTTGAAACCCCTCTGTTTAAAGTTTCCTGTCCAGCTGGCCAACATAGAACACATGGACACAAAAGTCACAATCATTATTAAAAGAATGTATATTATGAGACAATAACAGATTAACAGCCTGCACTGGCTCATGCTACAGCCACCAAGTACATGTATGTCTTATTCAGATTTTGACTCCTTCCTATTTAATACACTATAATCCTAAGTAACTGAAAGGATAATAACTGGCATTTTTTAGAACAGCTTACTAAGCTTCAGCTATTTTAATTAACAGTTCCCAGTCTGGAGTAGAGAGTTACTTTAGTATTAAGTTAAACACTTTTGCATTGCAATGCCAGACCATGCGATACATGCACCTTAAACATTAACCTAACTTCTGCAAACGGTAAGTTTGAAAGTTGCAGGACCCATTAGAGTAAACCCAAACTTTTTTTGAACACTTGCTGTACTTTTAAAAACTCCAACCTTAAACATGAACTGCTGAAATTATAGAAGAGACTACCTCTAAAAGGAGATGGTTTTATATTTAAAAAAATAAAAATAAAAATTACTGTTTGAGAAACAAACCAACCAAACAGAAATTAATGGGCTGGTGATTTTTTAAAAAGTGCTTTTAAATATAATGCTGCAGAATGAATGACCCTTTAACATAAAAGCATTATTTATGTTGAAAACATTACTGGCTAGTTACCCCTGGCACAGCATTGTGGTTTTATTCAGCAAAGATTTATCAAAAGATTTATGAAAGGTGTTTGAATTGCTTCTGATTTCATGAATGACAACCTGCATTTTGAAACAACGCTGAAGTAAATAAAATGAACAGAGTCCTGCATCACTAAAGCCTGATGTGATAAGGCTTTAACCCGAGACTACACCTGTACAGTAAATAGATCATAAATACACAATTTCTGGCACACAGCAGACACTGCATTTTCTCAATAGTGGCAGAAGAGATTCAGAGGGTATGTACTTCCCTGACCAAGATTTTATAATCACACTTCTTTTTCAGTAGGTAGCAAGTGTCAAGGGACATCCGAGAAGCATTCAGGCATGCTCCAAGTCAACCTTCTATTGAAAAAGGAAAACGGAAGAATTAGAAAATGCAGAGGACAAAACACAAGCCTCTGGAGGTATCCTGTTCGTGGGACAAAGGAAGGAGGTTGTGGATACTGACCATTTTAAAAGGTTTCTATTCTGAGCAACAGTGAAATCTCAGGTGCTTTCAGATAGGTACAGATCCTCAATGTAACTCAACTATGGACTTAAAACTTTGAAGCTATGAATATATATTTGGAGAAATGCTTCTCCACTATAAGGGGGATATTGCTCGCAGATGACAAATCTGGTTCTGCAGGTTTTTCACCTCCTGACACTTTCCTCGCTCTCTCATTGCTCTTTGTCCACAGCTTTACAGCTACCATTGGATACCAGTGAAGTTGAAAACAGTGTCTTCTATTATACTCCTGCCAAAATTTTCATAGGAAGTAAAATTAGAAAGAAAAATACTCCTCAGAGAAGATGCCACTGTACCTGCGAAAGGAATCACCTAAAAACATATATGCAATGATATAACACAGATAAAGCTGTATCAGACATCCTGGATCTGTTGAATGAAATGGGATTATGACTTGGCATTGCTTTGAGGTGATTTGTTATTCACTATGCAGATCACTAAGGTATTTTCTGCTCAATTTACTTCATACTGAAGATTTGTTCCCTACTTGTTTCCTATAATTCTCTATCCCAAAGCAATGTTATCAAGTGGATGTCATTTAGGAATGTAGGTCTATTATCACAACTTCACCAAACTGATAAGCAATGGTAGGAATAATTTTTCTTTTTAATTTCCTTGAAAACATTATGTCCTATAGCCAGAATGCCATACTGATTTATCAGCATGATCCTCAATTAATCTGCAGCTGTGGCACCAGAGCACAGTGACAAAACAGAAAAACCCAAACCTGTCCCCTAACCAGTAAAAAACTCCACAACCTAAGCAGAAAGAAGCAATTTAGTATTTATAACCTAACTATTGCACTTTAGGACTGAACAACAACTAAATAAAGATTTGAGAAGCAGTATAACTGACAAAGGGTTTAATCCAAAAGGGGTCAAGTCAAAGCTGTTTCTTCTGTTGCTCCTCCTTTCTGGCTGAATTGCCAACTTTAAAAACAAATAAAAATATATTTGAAACCAAGATTCCCTTTTTACTGTCAAATGAAGTATTTTAATACTGGAACTAGCATGTAACAGGTAATTCCTCATTAGTAGCCAGAAGTTGCTCTGAAACCAAAGGAAAACTGTACCAATCTACTCAGTGATGCTCAACGTATGAATCTGAAAACACCTAACTACATTTATATAAAATATATTTTTTTCCTCTTTAACCCCCTTGAAATTCCTTTTCTTCATTAATCTGAATCTACGGAATGACAAGTGATACATCTGATGACCTAAATTCCACTTCCACACCAAGAAGCAATACTAACACAACATGAGAAAGGATGAGACAGCTGTAGGGCAACTAGGATATAAACCACTCTGTGGATCCTGCTACTGCAAGGCCTGAACTCAGAGACTGATTCCCAGAGCTGAAGTTAGGTGGCTGGGACAGCTTGCAGCAGAAAGCTGTGAACCCTCTATATGGGACTTATCACGACATTAGAATAGGAGTTCCACAATGTCATTTTTACATAGTCTAATTCCAACCTAAGGATGCTGAGTTAATTTTCTACATTTTATTTTTAGCATGTTAGGCATAGAAAACTCCAGTGTTTTGAAGTGGGTGAAGAGAATAACTCACTATTAAAAATATACCTCTCAATGTTTAATGGAAAATAAAAAATAAAAAAAAAAATATGCATTTCTTTCAGGTATCATCTGAATACTGAGGAGCAAGTGCAAGGTCCTGCACCTGGGTCAGGGAAATCCCAGGCACAGCTACAGGCTGGGCGGAGACTGGACTGAGAGCAGCCCTGCAAAGAAGGACTTGGGGGTGCTGGTTGATGAGAAACTGAACATGAGGCGGCTTCAGAGTGCGCTCGCAGGCCAGAAAGCCAACCGTATCCTGGGCTGCATCAAAAGGAGCGTGACCAGCAGGTAGAATGAGGTGATCCTGCCCCTCTACTCTGCCCTCGTGAGACCTCACTTGGAGTATTGTGTGCAGTTCTGGTGTCCTCAACATAAAAAGGAGGTGGACCTGTTTGAGCAAGTCCAGAGGTGAGCCACAAAGATGCTCCAAGGGCTTGAGCACCTCTCCTGTGAAGACAGGCTGAAAGAGTTGGGCTTGTTTAGACTGGAAAAGAGAAGGCTCTAGGAAGACCTTACAGCAGCTTTTCAACACTTAACACGTAAGAAAGATGGGGACAAAGTTTTTAGTAGGGCCTGTAGTGACAGGACAAGAAGAAATGGTTTTAAAATCAGAGTAGATTCAGACTAGATATAAGGAAGAAGTTCTTTACTGTGAGGGCCGTAAGACACTGGCATAGGCTGCCCAGAGAGGTGGAAGATGCCCCATCCCTGGCAACATTCAAGGTCAGGTTCGACGGGCCTCTGAGCAACCTGATCTAGTGGAAGATGTTCCTGCCCATGGCAGGGGGATTGGACTAGATGATCTTCGGAGATTCCTTCCAATCCTAACCATTCTGTGATTCTGTTATAAACTACTTCATAACCACTAAAAAAAAGAAAATCCATAAAAACTTAAAAATGGTTGAAGAACAGTTTATCTGCAAAAGCAGACACAGAAAACCACTACCAGTTTGTAATGCCACATGGCTGCAATAAAGTAGGCTTAATTATTCCCGAAAGAAGAAAATTACTCTATAGGAAATGGATGTCTACCTCTTTCACAAACATTTTTTCCCAAACACTGGAAAATTGGCTTACCATGAAAATATCTTTACCTTGAAATAATGACTTCTAAAAATATCAATCATATCCAATACTTCTTTATATATGAAGACAAATATTTACAGTCTTGTGAAGATGATGTATTTTGGCTCAATTTATGTATCCTTTTTAGCTTTGTGATCCTTTTGCAAGGAACAAAAAAACAGCTAAGTAATGAGAATAAAGGAAAGCCTAAGCTGTACCAGCATAAAAAACATGCAGCAAATCAAGCATGTGGGTATTTGGAAGCAGCACTAAGTAGTCCATGCAACACTCTTCTCCATCCTTGATGTAAAAATCTCAACATAAAATGAAAAAGTAACTTTCACCTACTGAGCAGTTACTGTTCCCACAGACCACTGGCTCCCTTGCTGGCAAGGTAGAGCCATCTGGCAGCAGAGCACTACACTCTCCTGGAGTAAAGTGATGCCTCTGCCTCACAGTGGAGGCAGCAGAGGGATGGCAGGGCAGAGGCAAGGAGCTGGTGGCCAGGGCAGCTTTCCAGCAGCAACCCCGTACGAGACTTCTGCCTACCACATCAACAAGATGGAAGTTCAAACGGGTTGGGCGTGTGGCTGACTTTCCTGCCAGGAAGGATTCTCCAAATTGCAGGCAAGAATCACACATCTGGCACTGAGAACAGGAAGCACTGGGAGACAGAAGTGCTGGGACTAACCTGCTTCCCTTGTGCAATGCAAACAAGGAGAGGAGATCAGAGCCATGTGAGCACCTACAAGCAAGAAACCTAGCAACCTCTCCCTCCCTGCAAAAAAAAAACAAACAACAAAACAAACTCAAACAAACCAACAGTTCAATCAATTTAGCATGGGCTATTTCTGTCTGGGGTGGCAGAAAAGGGGGGTTTTGCTTCTACCTCTCCTTTAGGTCCTGAGTAGAGACATAATCTCCTTACTACAGGCACCTCATAAGACAGAGGAAGGAGGAAGAAAGAGAAACAGCCCGGCCAAGTTGCAAGAAAGCCACCAGCTCAGTGACAAGAGAATGAACACCAATTTCCTTGCAAATCTTCCTTTCAGACACTGCTTAACCTCCAGGACAGCAAAAACTCAGGCCAAGTGCAGCAGGGGTGAAGTAACGAACACCTGGGTACTCTTCCCATCCCTCCAGCATGCCTACTCTGAAAAGAAAGACAGGACTCTGGAAGCAAACACTGCCTTACCCCACTAAAGCCAGGTACACTTGAAATGGAGAAAGACAGCACTACAAGTAACCAGGACCAGTGCTTTACATCAGACATCCCTCACTGCATCCCTCCTTTCCTTCAGCAAATGAAGGACCAGGCAGGAGCAGGAAGGAAAGTGGAGGAACACCGTATCCTGTCCAGAAACACAGTGTTAATTCTCACCTTCAGCAGATTTTCCTGAGCCACATCACAGGTCAATGAAATACAGTTTTTTCCCTGCTGCTAGCAAGCACTTGACCAGGAACATGAGGTAACTTCCCTCTGAAAAGAAGTTCCCTTGACTTTCCTGACAGCACTCTCCCTCTGCACAGAAACCCAGCTTGCAAATAGCCACATTTCTTATTTGCACCTGCCATTATGAATTTCTCAGGCTCTTCTCTTTGGTCAGCACCCCACCATGGCACCCAGGAGGTGGTGCAGCCTGTGGCAGTACAGCTTTTGGTAACAGACAGCTTTATCAGTGGTGCTGCACTGGTGAAACATCGGGCAGCTTTGGACATAGCATAAAGAAGCGCTGAAGGAGTGCCCCTATCTCACACACGCTCCCCAGTGCATAACACACTGCAACAGCATGCTTGTTAAACCCTTCAAGTCCTGCAACAAGCCACTCTTCAGAAGTAATGCAAACTTTGACTGATTACCCTTTCACCACTCAATGGTCTTTCAATACATCTTTTATCTCAGGGTCCTCTTTTTAATTTCAGCAATATTAACAACAAACCCTAGTCTTACTTTTCCTAAGTCTTTCCTCCTCTCTCTGGGAAGCACAGAAGAGTCCTCACAGTGCCTTCCGTGCCCTGTTTTCATGAAGGACGAACTTCGGCTCCATGCACCCAACACTCAGAACTAACACCAACTGGCTGTGTAACCATATAAAGCTGCTGGACTTGCCACAACTGAGCTGCATCACAAAGCCTTTCCATAGTGACCTTCAGGGGCCAGAACCAGAGGCAATCCTCAGGCTGCGCATCCCGAGGAAATCCTTAAGCTTTCTTCAAGGCAGTCAAGATTCTCTTGCCTGGGGAGATGCATACATCCTTCACAGGGTTAAGGGCAGGTTCACTTCTCCAGTGTATTTGCTGGTTCATCCTTGCCACTTGTGTGAAGCTGGGCACAATGATACTCTCCCTCAGGCTCTGAAACCAGCAGATCTTAAAGCATGAGCAGGTCTTCAGGTCTACTGTCCACAGCTGACCAGTGCTTTTAAGCAGCAGCACTTATTTTATCTGACAGAGTTTCAGTTTGTAGAGAGTTCAGAATACGCACAGACCTCCCATTTACCACCCCTCCCTCCCAGACTGCTGAGGACAGCACTCTTTGAAGGCTTTTAATAACTTTATTTGTAAATCACATCGTTTTTACAAAAGGGGGTTCATTTCTTTCACTGAGGCTCTACAACAAAAGCAAGTGGTGTTAAGAGCTTTCAGGATGTTGCCAGCTTTCAGAGGGTGATGGCCCTCTGAAAGTCCTACAGAGTCCACCACTGCCAAAGCCATGTTCCTCTGCTGCAGGGTGGCACTGACAGCTCAGAATGTGAGCAGCAAAGCTGCTTTTTCCTCAAGGAAGCTACAGAAACCCCAGGCTTGCAAGATAGCTATGTTACCTGCTTTGATTTGTTTCAGTTTTAACATGAATTAAATGCCAATAACTAAGGACTAAATCCCTAATCCAAACTTCTAATTCTGCAGATAAGTGAATGATCGCTGATTCTCTGCCCTACTCTTGTTGCAAGGCAACCCTTCACCCCTCTTAAGTAACAGCTTTCTTGAAATTCCAGCAGTGGTCATGTAAACGCCCCATCAAAGAAGCAAATTACTGACTTGCAAATATTATTAACTACGATTTAAATTAATAATGCAAAGCTCTAGATGTATAAAGGAAAATAAGTAATGCACCTGCCTGGATAGAAGTAATACTGTTATTTAGCTGCATTACAAATAT
>WYDI02172234.1:0-80997 GCA_009867235.2 Psittacus erithacus | reverse complement strand
GAAGACCAAAAGGGACTGTTAAGTAAAAGCTGTCAACAAAAAAAGCCTATGCAGCTAGTGCTGTCAACTTAGAAAGATTATTTTTATCTTAAGACAGTATGACAGTAACACACCCAGTCATAACTTAAACCACAAAGTGATGAAAAATTTACCCTGCCCCTATCTAAAGTTGTGCTAGTAAGGGAGATGTTCCGTAAGCTCCTACTACTTTGCACCTTCTGCAATATGTAGCCTTTAGTGCAGGGCTATCATCATGCATTTCACTCAAGTGGAATAAAAGGGAAAAAAAACCAAACAAACCCCACAAAAAAACTTCAAACACCAAATCCAAGTTAACAGAACAAACTTAATTTAGTTTACCCCGTAGAGGAATTCTAGCTTATTGAATTCTGCTCACTGAATGATGATTCACCTAGAGAATGAAAAACTCTGAGTGGGCTTTATCCTTAGTTGTGCAAACTATGTTCCTGAATGTACTAAGTATTTAAGAGCTCACAAAAGATAAAAAAGGTGATTTCTACATTTAAAAAAAAAAAAAAAAAAGTTTTCATTCTGAGTCACTTGATCTTCAAAATTAAGTGACATCTTCAACTTCAGGAAGAATGTTCTCTCAAAACCAAAACATAACCAGAGAAGTAAACGGTTTGCAAGTATAATTAGAATAAGTTTTGTTTTGAATGGGCAATGTGAACTGCACAGAAAAAGAATCCAGGCTTTGGACAAAGTCCTTAGACTATATTTGCCTTTTTTTTTTTTATCCCCTATCAGATGCGGAAAACTGCACTGTCCTCATGATTAAAGGTACTGCTGTAATAGACAGAAGAATGTGAACTATGGTCTCTGAAAGAGCACACAGAAGTCTTAAAGCTCCCCATCACACCCCACCCAGTGTGATTCAGGCGCACAGAAGACATAGGGCACGAACCCTTGGCACGTATCTTCAAGAAGTACACAACAATCTACATCCCTCATATTTAATACCAAATAGTCACAATGAAAAGCTATTCTGTCCCACAATAAAAAAAGACAACTGAAAGAAGAAATAAAGTTACGTGTGCCAAACTTCAGTTAAACTCCTTCTTTCCTTGCCAATTTAAGAAACACTGTACGGTCTCCATGAGAAGGGATATGCTCCTACAGACATTTGCAGTAGAGGCGGAAAAGTCTGAGAGCTGACTTGATCCAGCCCAAAATTCCCTCTGAACACTGACAGCTCTTCAGCCTGGTTGTATAAAAGGCAGACAGCATCTGCAGCTAACAGCTGTCAACATAGCAACAGAATAATTGGCCTGGGACACAGCCACATGCTTTTATTTCCCGTGACCCTCATGATAGGGGTCCCCCTGATGATGAGAGGGAAAGTAAGGGAGGATCAACACAACACAAAGCTGGACTAATAGGGTTGTTCTTTAGAATGAGCCTGGAGCAACGTACAAATCCATATCTCAAACAGTAAAACAAAATTGACCTTCACAAGGCCCATCTCTGCTACCCAAATCAACATACTTCTTTTAGCTTTTTCTCTCCCTTTCTGAAAACCCATCCCCAGGTATTACCACAAACACTGTGCATCCCAGTTTCATTCACTATAATTGTGATCTATATTGACATGGTTTCTTTCCTTGCAGAGGTGTTGTGAAGATTACAGTCACAAGACAGCCTGCTACTTCAGCACAGAGAATCAAGGGATATTTTGCAAGCAAAACAAGAAAACCTCTTCAGGGCAAAACTGGGAAAGAGAGCATTGTATAGGAAATATGAGGTGGCCACATGGAAAACGAGGCTTAAAGTTGCTTCAATTATTATCACTGCCTCTGCTGCTCAATGATTTAGGCAGAAGTCTTGTTCCCTTCATGCAAAGAATAGTAATCTTTTTTCATATACATGTATGATGCTACACAAAACATACACTAGGGTAGTTTCTTTAACAGGAAGGAAATGGCATAATGGCGTATAAAGCTGTTACAGATATTTAACTAGAGAATTCTGTGGGAAAAGTTCTTTTTAAGGATTTTCTTCTGTACTCTGAACATCCAAAACTTGCATAAAGCAACAGAAAATTTTGGACATGCAAAACCTGACAGCTCTGCCCTTAGAGAAAAGGTTTTAAAAATTAAAAAGTTCTAGAAGAAAGCAAAGTATCTCACTCCAAGAAGTACACTTAACTTTTTCTTGATGAAAATGGGAGTCATCCGAGAATGGACATAATCTTCCCTCTGATCAACACAGCAAAATAAAATACCAGAAATACTTACAATTCCTAAGGCAAGTTCTTTCTACATCTGCTTTAGGCTATTTTGGCTGTAGCATTTATGTACTCCACTTATTTTGTGCATTAAATACCATAAATATCCCTGTTGATTTGTGATCTATTTGTGGGTTTCAACATACAGCTGTATTTCATTTGGTTGAGACACTCTGCAAGTAGAACTTGTACACCAATACATTTCATGGATAATCATTATTATTTATGCATAAACCAGTGATGCTAACAGCTTTCCTCTATGCCATAGTTCAATTTTATGTTTGTGTACCTATACCTAAGCCTACCGCTATGAGAGAGGAAGAACATTTATGTATGATTCACTCTGAAAACAAGTAAGCAGTACTTTAGATTCATGTGGAAGGAATTTTGCACTCCCTCAGCAACACACAAAATACCTTTGCAGGCAAAAAACCAGCCATTTCTTCAGAGACAACAGACTTTTCTAAAAGACAATACAAAAATTAGTAAAAATATTCTCTCTCCTTATAAGTAAGCCCCCTCCCCAAATTAGCTTAATCTTCTCTACATATAGAACAACTAAGTATTTCTCCATTTGCACATGCCTTTGGGGTTCTATTGAGAGTTGCCACCTGCACAAGGTATTTTGTTTGGCTGGCATGCACAAAATACATTTTGTTTAGCACATCAGAAAGAAAAAAAGAGTACTGAAGAATAAGGTACATCTCATAAAAAGACAATCATGCAAGTTACATCCACCTACCTGTACTAGTGCGATATGTGCCTGTGTGTGCTGGTTGCAGAGGATCCCCCTGACTCTGGCTGAGACTCCTCATAGGGGGCTTCTGATAAACTCTGTCTTCGTAAATAGGATCTATATGGTGTTCTGGAGACTGCAGTGCCCTTAACTCGGAGCCAAGGTGGCTGTGCTGGCTGCTGTAAGATGCCCGAGACCCAGCTGCAAATAGATTTATAAGAGACAATTAAGAGAGAGAAAAATAAACTGAAAAATACAGGATCTGACTTTACTTAAAGTTTACTTGAAAGTAGTACATAAAACAAAAAAAAAAACCCCAAACAAAACAAAGAAATAAACCTTTTCAACATAGAAACAGCATGCAAGAGCAGCAACAGCTCCAGTTAATCGCTTAGTCGCAACATCCAGTTGTCTGCATTTACTCAAAAACCTCTTTTCTTCCAAGGAAACTATGTATTTTGGTGAGATAGATATCAATGCATCCTTAATCAGGGAACAAAACCTGCCAACCTTCTCAAAAACTGCACAAGTGCAGGAATGCCCTAGACCAAAGGGGTCCACAGAAGAACCAGGAATGAAGGACAGCAAAGAGCAACAGTCAGAACTAGTTTCACATGCTACACCATATCCTTAGATCTATAAATGAAGTAATTTAAAGCCGATGAACAGATGTAGTTTTAAGAAGGCCGATCTTTTTGCTGTCTCACTAAAATACGACAGAACGGATGTGCCTTATCAGCATTTTGCCCTCAACAGTTAAAAAAAAAAGAATAAATCATATTGCTAAGACTTTCTACAACTTAAATATCTTCCATGAATGAAAATCTGTTTTAAGGATACAGCTTTCTTTTTTTTTTTTTAATATAAATAAGATCAACTGGGATTGTATTAAAAAATCTTATCCTACTAATAAAAACACTATTTTCTATCGTTATTTAAAAAAAGAGACTTGTCTATTTCCAGCTGGATTTACTTTTGCCACTTGAATCTCTTTGTCACTTAAGTACATCAGATCTGTGCTCCATTAGCAAGCTTCCCAAGGAGAATCTCACGGAAGGCATACAAACACCACACATTATGAGGGCAGGAATCAAGCCAGCATGAAAGCAATGCTTGGCAAACGTTAGATCTATATCACAAAGTGATCACATGCTATTTATCTGTTTAGAAAAGCAATCAGTCAAAGACAGAACTGCTAATACGTCTGTGAGGTTAAAATTGTGGATGCGGGCAGCATTCTACTAACTTAACTTGTACTGCTCAGACCATCAGTGCAGCCATTCCTGCTAAAAATCCCTACCACATTCATGTGTCAGGAGTGGCTCTGTTGCACAAAACAAACACTAGTTATTTTTAAAATGCAAGCCACACATATAAAGTAATGTGTGATGGCAACATGAGAGAAATGAGACAGATACACAAGCACAATGTTACTGAGCTTTAATACAAATTGTCTGGAGAAAAAAATTATTCCATTTCCTTCTTTCTAATCAGCTTATGTCATATACGTGGTTTTGTTCCGAATTTTTCAGCATGCATGCTTTGAGTGGAACACCTTATCTGCATATTTTTCCCTTCAAACATTTTTCAGATTGACTTGCCATTAGCACAACACTGAAAGTAATTCTGTTGTTCCCATTAATAGAAAGTCTGCCAAGAATCCCAAAGACATATTTTACCTTTAACTACTGCAATTATCAAGGAAGCTGATATTTTTATTACAGAATTAATTTCTTCATGGTCCGCATTTTCAAAATGCTCTTTAACCCTGCCTCTTTGAGCCTGATTCTCAAAGGAGCTCAATGGCTCCACCAAGGTCTAGTATCCTCCAGAGTGGCCTAAAATACAGACTGTTATGACTATGTACAAATTCCACTGTGTACTTGGTTCAAACTGTATTCAGAGAAAAAATATAAAGACATGGAGGGCAACATTTCAAAGGTTCAACAGAGCATCAACAAAACAGACTTGCTACAAAATAAAAAATTACACCCCTTCTACAAGCACTGTAATTCTTTTGTCCATTTACAAATTTACTTTGCTCTTTGGAACAATAGATTTTATTCCTAATCCTTTTTCCAGTGAACTGAAAGACTTTTCCCACTGCTTTTAGCGGCAGTATGACCCAAATATTAAAATGTTCTCAGTTATGCTAGCCTTCTGGTGAGGTGGGCTTAATTCAACATCCTTCATACTCTACCAATAGTTCTGATTTGGCAAGTGTTAATACTAGTCTAATACTAAACAGAACGTTAGTAGTAGTTTATTACACCAATATTAACCAGACGTTTATTTGCATACTGCACATTACACTACTGTACTATACAGTAAACATATGAATAACCAGAGAAATCTCTTGACCAAAACACATTACAGTTCAATCAACCAAGACGAGGAAGATGTGACACACAGGAAAAGAAAACCAATGTAACTTGTCTGAAAACAGCTAAGTGGCACTCTAGAACTAACATGAAGCACCTGAATAACAAGATTATAGGTTAA
Source organism: Psittacus erithacus (assembly GCA_009867235.2). Classification (NCBI taxonomy): domain Eukaryota; kingdom Metazoa; phylum Chordata; class Aves; order Psittaciformes; family Psittacidae; genus Psittacus; species Psittacus erithacus. Next base: position 75,514 of record WYDI02172234.1, on the reverse strand, counting down.
CACCCCAAAAAGAAGCTCAGGATTTAAAACTCTATCAAGGAGTAACTGCACTATTCCTTTCACATTTCAAGAAAACAAGGATTTCAACAGGTAATTCAAATATTTTCATTTTAAAAACATGAACACTCAAATCTCAGAAATTATATACAACAGAAGATGAATATACTTTATAAAGCTTTATATACTTTACATCTCAAAAACCTTTTAGTTTAGATTTAGTATCAGTTTCAAACAAAACTGATACTTTTCTACAGGCCTAAATATGCAATTTTACTATACTATTTCCACAATTATCAGATATCATTATTTAAACACAAAACACTAGCAGCCTTAATAGTTCTTAAATCTAGTTAAAAACCAAATTAACAAACCAACCTAAAAAGCAATCCAGAAATTTTATAAATAAGATGGAACACCACCATAATTCTTAATGTTACTATTAAGTTGATATCTAAAAAGCTGGAATAGCAAATTCTGTTATCTATTAAAATCCCTCTTCCATTGTTCTTAAAATTCTTGCATGTATTAATTTATTCAAGTCTCAAGCCAGGAGCAACAGTTTTTTATGACGTGTTTTCGTAAATGTTAATATCAACTAACCAATAGCTATTACAGCAAGTTATCTTTGTTGCCAGTGCTATATCATATCCAGTAAAGCTCACACGGACAAATTCAGAAAAACTAAAGAACAATTAGAGCTGAAGTCAACAAAAAAGCCTTACAGATATATCATTAAAAAAAAAAAAAAAGGGGGGTTGTGATGGATTTCAGACAATTGCATCCTACCTCATCTACACACTCAGCCCCTCCACCATATTCTGCTGTTACTTTTGAGGACACTTGAAAACAGTTAAGATAATCAATCAAAGCAAAGAGCATGAACTGTAAGAACTGATGCCCTGGAAGAGAGGCGCAACACGTCTCCTGCCTGCATCTTCGGTTAGCAGCAAGCCACTACATCCTTTACTACCTGAAGCTGCAAGCTGATCTGTATCATCTGCTTCAAAAACCCTTGCACTAATGCAGTCTAAAGCTCACAGAGATCGGAAAAGTAATAAGGTCAGAATGGAAAAGCAGTAATCAATATACTACCAGGAAGCAATAAAACATCAGATTCCCAAGGTCCATTAACATTCTCATACCCAAGGAGGCTCACTGCCCTCAGAAGCAGTTTCCCTAAACCCAGAGGCATCATGAATGCATCACTTGCCCCAAACTGCACTTGTCTAAACACTGCTTTCAACCAGCTGCCATCCCTTCACCCCACTAATAATGCCACAATGCTCTGGGTTGCCTGAAACAAGAGCAGTGATGTGGAGCAAGGCCACATGCAGCTCCCCTGCATATTTTGAAAATGGACTCATCCCCGCTCCCTGACCAATCCGTCCCTAACAGCAAAGATCTTTTTCCTCAGGGAAGTATAAAGCATAAGCCCAAAGACAGGCCTACATACAAGTTCAAAGAAAACTCATTAAATTTTCAGTTCTGTAAGCTGTTAATTACAGATGATGTATTTAGCATCAGAGTAGACACAGAACTCTAATGATCACGGTTGTGAAGGAGTGGAATTTCTTTTTTCTCCCTTCTGGATTAAAAAACAAAACAGCAAACACCTAAAACACTGAGAAGTGCTAAATTGTTATTTTAGGGGATGAAGAAACCACTTGATAATCAATTCCTCGAATAGTCCAATCTCTAGTTTGGCAAAGACTGAGAAGTTATTTGATTGCAATGCCAGAGATGCATCACATCAGACAGTATGGAAAGGATTGAAAGGCTAAGGACCAAAAGTCTCTAAAATAACTGAGAGAGACATCAAAAGTGTCATCAAGTTAAAAAACAAAAACAAAAAACCCCACAACAAACAACAACTCCCAATCTAAACAGGGTACTTGGAAAAAAAATATATCAAACAAACCAGAAACTAATTAACTGGAAGAAGAAAGCACACAGAAGAGACTTTCCTGTCTTCTGGAGTCCTTGAGACTGAAACCTGAGGGAAAGCAAAATGAGCCTTCTTCCACATGTTTGTAGAGCTTCTAAAATTAGACTGTGGTCAGGCTTCAGCAGGGGTATCTTGTAAGCCACCAGCCAGGTGAATCACATTAGGGCAATGGTGATAACCTAGAACCAGCCAGAAGTTTTACCAGATGAAGACATCACATTCCTACAACCTTTGTCCTCCCACACTCCAGAGGGGCAAAAGGAAGAAGACAAGAAGAGTGCAGTCGTACCTAACTGGATCAAAAAGACAATCTCCACCCTTTACACTTAAAAAACCACCACCCTACTAGATGAAATACGTTCCTCACGTATTCACAGATGTTCCTCAATGGTACAGGGAAATGGTTGTTTCCTAGGAAAATGTTCTTTTTTAACAAAGTTTCACATTTCACAGGAAGAAAAATACTGTACTCAGACAAGTGCAATGTGAGAGAAATAAACAAAAAAATCCCTAATTGCTCTTCAGAGCTTCTGCAGACTGTCATGGACATAAATATAACAGACACACTTGAATGACACTGCTAATCTGACAGTTTAGGTCAATAAAGTAAACCACTATATTGGCAGACTTTGTCATTTAAGAAACTAAATACATTACAACTAATCAAATGAATGGGTACACAGGCATTTGCACACATTTTAATAAGCCTGAACAGTTTTTATGCGTGCCACTAGTGAAAGCCTTTGCAACCAGCCATCCTGCCTTGCTGCAGCCCAAAGAAGTCCTACAAATTCATGATTCTCTCTAAACATCTCTAATAGCAAGATCATATGGTACTGCCCTCCTCCCAGGATTTAAGAGTTCACTGGAAACATGAAGTATATAAGTGATCACCTCAACACGAGGATTTGACCAGATAAAATTATCCAGCTTCCGTTTAGAAATCCTCTACCACAAAATATATTCAAGAGTTCCATTAAGTATTTTTTCCTTATGTCTATGATACAGGAACATCATTGATGAGATAGAGGCTGAGGGTGAAGCTCAATGACCATTCTATTGTCATTGACCATTGCCACTTACCAGTAATGCATTTACACTTAACTTGGTTACAACCCCACATATTTCAACAAGTATATCTCAGGTTACCTGAGGCTCTATGTATCAAACTCAGACCTCAAACACAGTATGACATGCTGCACTCAGAAGATTTGATTTTCTAACAAAGAGGATTTACCATCCACAACTGGCTGTATAGATTTTTAATCTCAACTATAATGACAACATTGCTCATGTAATTTGCATTGAGTTTTTCTTAGATGACAACTTAAAACCAAACCAAAACAAAAACCCCAACCCCACAGGATGGTAATGTTGAAGTAAGACCATTAGCGAGAAAAGAGACTGCAGGCACAGAAATGAAAAAGAGAATCACAGCAATTTTACAGCTTTGGTACGTTGCATGCTTTCCAGAGGACTGGAAGAACTTTCTGATTTAAATGACACATCTGGGCTGAAAACCCTTTCGGACATGAGTTTCTTGTAGATGCCTGCCCTGAAATGCTACTCTCCTTACAAGAAAAAAATAATTATAAAATAGATCAGGTCACAGCAATTCTGTGATTCTGAAATTCTGAATTTCTGAAAAAAACCCAACATGTGAAGGGCAGGATATGAACAGTAGGACTGTTACTGAGAACTCGTATGTAATGAAACCTATTTTACAGAGAGTAATTTGGTTTACATGGTAAAGAAGTTTATGTGCACCCAAGCGCAGAATTAGCAGGGAACACATGAGAGAAGAAGAAAGAAGTCAAACATTCATAACTAGAGTTTTGATATTGACCTTTTTTTTTTGCCAGAAATTTATGCCGAAACATCTCCAAAATGCTTGTCAGAATACATGCTTCTACTCCAACACTGGAAAAGGACTTGTATGATCTGCAACAAATGTCACTATAAATAAAACCAAAAGAATTCAGATAATGGAAATGTTCCAGCAGCATGTGATGAAAAGTACAATATCAAAGAGAAGAAAAAGTATCTAACCCAGGTAGTGAAAGCAAACACAAATTGTTAAGACATGACAGATGGTTAAATTAACCAGTAAGACATGACAGACCATATGGCAGCACCAGCTAACGCACACCTTGGGTGTGTCAGCATGTGCCCCTAGCACATCAAAGATCTGCATTCACCAGAACACAGTATGCAGTTAATTCCTTTTAATTGGGTTCAGAGTTTTTGCAAACATACATTTCTCACCTCTTTATATTTTACTCACACAAAATATATCAATTTGGGCCTGAAGTTTTACTTTCCCCAAATATTGAAATTAAAGATTAACGAAAGTTCAGAATTAAACTCATTTTTGTCTTGATATTCTTTTACCATCCTCAGTACAGTATTCTGTCTGTGGCTCAGAACTATTTGTACAAATAAAGAAGGAAATAACACCATTACTGAATTGACTGATTACAGGTGGTGTCTTTCAATTTACATCAAACTCTGGACACCGGAAAAAACATGGATGTGCTCCTTTGACACCTCCAGTCCATGCTGCAGGAGATCACCACGAAACAATTACATGCTACAACATACCAGCTCCCAGAACTGGAATAACAGAGCTGCCACACCTGTAAGTATCTTAGACTGTTTTTTCTCAGGTTTTCTACTTAAAAGACTTAAAGTGCAATACGATGCATGGCTTGGAGTATTTCTGGTAAACATTGCACTGTCAAATCTATTAGCAGTTGCACTGTCAGGATACTGTCATGTTCAGCAGTATGACTCACACACTGTGGAATTTCCCAGACACAATTCGTCCATTAACTGGATTAAGTATCTTAGGAAAGTCTCCTCAAAACAGATTGGCTTTGGCTGCTTAACGGAGATGGTAAAACCAGCTTGTGACCTAGGGTTAACACTTTTCGCGTCAGTGCTAAAAAGAAAGAAATGTAGGGAGAGTAAGAAAAAGGAGGGTAGAGAGGAAAAAAGATTGTATTTTTTTTTTTGAGTGTAATGAAAAGGCCCAAAACAAACTTAAAAAAATCATTTGATAAAGCTTACTATGTCTTATTAGAAGTATCTGGATAATCTTTATTCTACTTAAACTAGCTTTTAACCAAATATTGAAATTAATTAGACTAAGTACATTTAACAGAGAAAAGTTTAGAATTTTTTTTTAAGTTATCTATACTTGCTTTTTAGTCATCAAATGTGACTTTACTGTATCAGTTATTTTAATCCTACAAATCTAGGAAAAATAGATAAACAACCCTTCCGCACCATAAATGTGTGATGTTTCCCCATGAGCATTTTCTTTTTCTTGCTGCTGTCCTCCCCCTGTTGAAAATCATTCACCTGCTTAAAACACTTTACCAAAAACAAATTGTTAGTGGGAGAAGAGAAGTGTGACTGGAAGCAATCAGATAAAGAGATAAAGATAGCCAGGAATAAACAGCAGATTGAAAGTGACAGACAAGTTCAGAGAGATAATTCCCATTTCATTTCTGATCTAGAGAACTGTAAGTGAAGAAAGAATGAAAACCAAAAGCCGTTCCAAACCAACTGCTACCACACAGCAACAACTTGCAGTCAGCAAGGCAGAAAGTGATAGGTAATTTTTAAATATTTCTTTTTTTTAACTATTAACTGAACAATCACATTGGGTACCCTTTTATTTTTCTTTACCCTCCCATCTCTCAAGCTTTGCCTCTTCTCTACTCTACAACCCTGCCAATTTTTCCCCAAAGAAAGGGGAAAAGAAGTGCTATGCACGAATGGGAACAGACACTGCCACGCAGCGATACCAATCACCCTTTCTAACTTTCCCGCTCACTAACCACTTTGACTGGGGGCTGAGTGCCCCAGCAGCAGGACAATGTTACTAAGCAACAATGCTGAGCAGCCATGCATACGCTGTTTGGATAGTTCACCACAACTTCAGGACAACTGAATACAATTTCAAGCCTTCGTAGCAGGAAAGATCATCTTTGAAGTTTTGCTAAGCATCTTTATCTTAGTGAAAGGTAAAAGTTCACTATTGCAAATTTTGAACTGTACAAGCCCAAGTTACACTGCAGGCTCTGTGCTAAAGTAGGTGCTATGACAACACAGATAACTGGACAAGTAAAGGAAAAAAAATAATAGTGGATACAGCAAGGCACGCACCAAAAGTAAATATCCAAAACAAATCCAGGCCAACCAAACAAAAGAACATCACTATGGGGCATTTTGCAAAACCCTAGTTACCACTTGTCTGACAAGGATTGCAAATCAAAAGGAAGAAAAGTATGTCCTTAATTCCCCAAAACTGGATCTTCCTTCCTTCCCAAGGCACAAGGCTGTACCAAGGAATACCCAGGGACTCAATTTCTGCCTGCTAAGCAGCAGTGTATATTAAGCAACCAAAACACCATAGATCTTTCCAGGGTTAGAGACCACTTCCAGCAGCACCAGTGATTTGATAAGAAGCACTGCTGCCGCCAGGAAAATGATTCCGGCACTATTCCACTTATGCCCACCAGTGAAAACTTAACTTTCAGATCGTGTTTAACATTGTGGAAAAGCACAGTAGCTAAAAATCCCAGCAACTCACAACTCTCCCCCAAAACGAGCATCTGCTCAGTCAACCTTAAAGGGAGTGAGTTCTCACAACAGCTCTGGCACAAGGGGAAAACCTTACCAGACCAACTCAGCCCTACACATGGAAACAGGAAGAATATCTAGATCTTAACTCCAATTAGAAGTGAAAGTCCAAAAGCCAGCACAGAAAATTCCTCAACAAACACGTTTTGTGGAACAGCAGGCTCCCAAAGGGAAAACAGTCACGGTGTAGCACTATGAGAAGGGTAATGAAGTGTCAAGTCTGTTCAGCTACAGTATTTCTCAACTGGCTTTCGCTGGGCAACCTGAATTTTTGATCTAATCATACAGTCATTCCTGGGAGTTCACAGATCCAACAAGCGCCTTTCCTGCTAACAAGGAAAATGAAAATAGATAGTTCCAATGAATCCTGACCATGTGTGTATCTTTTTTAAAAGTACTGATCTATAATGAATATCGCACATACTTATTTTGCAAACCTGTGTTCCAGTCTGATACACACAACTGAAACCCAAGACCCCCACATGCGGGGTTTGCTCCCATGAGAGACTCTGTAACTTATCCTCTGTAATTCCTTTTACAATGACATTGCACACTATTAGATGTGTGAACAATATTAACTTTTGGACTTTTTATCTGCAACACTTTGTACTCAAACGTGCATTTTACTGAGAGAATGGAAAAAAGCATCTGATAGCGTTTGTTCTTTTATGCAGAGCCATCTTTGGTAGAATATTAAACACCTTCTCCTCCTCAGTGAGCATCAGCTTGCAGTTCCCGGTTTCTAGAATGCATCAAGACCCAACGTATAAATCTTCAATGTTCCAGGCGAAAAAACAGGTTCATTGTCTTTTCTTCAGTGCCACAATCAAGAAAGGGAGGATCTCTCTGGATATTCTGTAACACAATACATTACTCACCAGTTTTCATCACCCATTTGAGACTCGCTGCATTTAAAATACCAGAATGAAAACATGGAACTTATTAAATGCATACATAATCAATTGGAATACAATCTAACTAAAGAATTTAGTTATGCCTGTAACAAAGTTTAGACCAGCAATTATCCACTTTTACAATTATGTTTAATAGATTATCATAGCATTACTCTAGCTCATTTTAGGTTGTTCACATTACATACACACCAAGACCTCTGCTAAAACACTTAAAATAATCTCCTATTATTAATATCATTATAATCTACAGTGATTCTAACAGGCTTGCTCTAAATAAAAGAAGAAGAAGACATGCTGAATGTAGAGATGAAGAAAAGGAATACTGTGATCATGAGAAGCTTAAGGACTTAAGCACAGTTTATGCTGGAGTAGTCATTGTATCCCGTAAAATAAAGTTTTCCAATTCATTATGCTAGCAAACACACAACAGTAAGCATTTAGTATACAACTTCCAGAAACTCAGAAAAATATCTTATGTAAATCCTTCCACAATAAGCAGCAAGCAAAAAAGGAAATGGACTACAAATTTTTTTCCAGGAACTTGCTAAAGGGGTGAAGTGGGAATAATAAAAAGAGACAAGTAAGTAAAGAAACAAAATCAGAAGAGACTTTGCAATGTGCCACTAATCTCAAAAAAATCAGATTATCCCTGAAAAGCATGGCAAGGAAAAGACTGTGAAGAAACAGTCCTGTCACTCAAGCAGAGAGTCCGTGCTAGAAAGAAATGACCGTAACAAATGCTGCGAAAGACAAATGGTGATAGAAGGTTGCCACCAAAAGGAAAGCAGATCTCAGATAAGAAACGGAAATGTGTTCACAAGAGTTCACAATAAACCACTGGAAGGGTTCAGCTTCAAGAAGGGCTTTCAGTCAGAAGGATGAGATGCATGTTATTCCAAAGGTGACAAACACTTGAGGGATTCTGAACTGTCCCACAACTAGTTCCTGGTCATTCAAAAATGCAAACTGAGATCATTCGCATGTCAAATGGCTGCCTCACCTGTGAAGCCAATGCTTCCATGGTCAAATGGCTGGCTGAAGACATTTGCCTGATTTTACAAAAGCAGTCTGAGACCTACTGCAAACTGAGAAAAGCAGTGACATGCCATCCATCACAATCTTGATAAGCTTCAGAGAAAAAGAGATTCTCTGCTAGAACAGTTAATTCTTGAATTCCCAGACTCACAAGACAAGATCTTGTACCTACCTTGCAGGGTAGTACACAAATAGGATCGCTTTGGAGAAGACTGCTCAGTTATGTTCATGTATGAAGCATTAGCTTCAAGTTCCTGCCAAAAGCAGCTCAAGGTGCAACACAGACAAGGACGACATGACCTAGACAAGACCTCCAACTTCAGACTGAAAGAAATGTAAAATTATGATAAATAAGCCTTGAAAACTTCGTAGCTTTGTGGGAGACTAGACACAGCGCAATCATGGCTCTGTCTTCAACTGCTTCAATTCTTCAAGGGAAAACTGAAAAGCATTAATTCCAGCCAAACAAATCATGGCTGGCTAGTCAAAGCCCTGAAAGCAAAGCCTGCTGGTGAAAACAAGTCACTCACTTTTGCTTTTACTCCCTCCTTCTTCAGATGCTACTATCCTAAAAGTTGCCAAGGGCTTGACTGATCTTGTCTTTGAAAAAGGGCTAGCAAATCCTTCACCAAATTAATTATTCTTACCAGGTTTCAGCAGTCTTAACCTCCATTAGCTAGTACATAGTATAATAATAGCTGCTATGTAAGCTGTTAAGAAAAGTAGGAAAAACACTTAACAGTTCTGAGTACAACAGGCTTCTAATTTCTTGATCATCCATGCAGATCAGTTCAGAAGAGAAGACAACTGGAAAGAGTCCTCTTGTCCACAGAGGGTTACAGTTGTATACAGCTCCCTAAATGAAGTCCTAACCATACACAGCACTCCTAATTTTCCATGTTATGTGATTAGGCCACGAAATATTCTATTATGTTCCTAATATAGGTGGATGAGACATACTACAGTCAAGCAGGTCACCAAGGTCTTTTCCTACTCTTGTTTTCAGCCAAAGATCCCTAATTTGTAACTAGCTATTAGCTGTGTTATTAGCTCAGCTCCAATTCTATTCTTTTTCTCCCACCTGCAAAACTCTTTCCACACAAGATTTATCCTCCTCTCTTCAGAAAATGCCTTCTAATATTCTACCATCAAAAAGTATCCTTGGCATATTTCAGGGATTTGTGCCAAGTTAATAACACAAAAAAGTAGTTTTCAAGTGGCTTGAAAGAGTTCTCCTTGTGGGACTTTATTAGTAGCATCCTTCCTTTCCATTAATTTAATTTTCAAAATGACAAACTGAAAATGCTCCTTTGCCCAGGTCCTTGCACCACTACGGTCTTGCAAGAATATCTATCTTCTGTAGCTTAACTGAACATTTCCCAAGTGGCACTATAGAAAATGTGTACTCAGAGCCCTGACAGGAATAGAAAGACATCAGATATCATCAGTAAGCAGGTTATTCCAGTACAATCTGGTTTTGGTGAACTCATGTTGCAAATTATCCCATTAATTATTTACCACCTTCACCTCTTCAGTTATCCCTTTTATAAGTTTTTGTTATAATGTCCAACAAAGCACTTTGATTAGCTGGTCTGCAATTTTTCTTCTACTCAGTCCTCCCTTTCTTTAAGGTGTATTAGCCCCAAACACACAAAGGGCTCTTCTCTCATTTCCTTCCACCTTCCCCTCCCCATTCCTCCAATATCTGAAAGAATCCAACTCACCCTCCTCCATGTATCATGCTCCCAGGACTTTGTATCAAAGTCTTTGAAGAGCTTTTGGCACCTTTTGGCAAGCAAATGTAAACACGGCAGCAGTCCTGCTGAACCAGGATGCTCAGGGAAGGGCATGGGCGGGGGAAGGACCCCATAGAGAGGAGTCCTTTTGCTCTCCAGGCACAGGAAACCTACCCCAGTAGCAGGGGGCCACAGCTCCTTCTCCGCCCTTGCCTTCCACTCAGGCAACATTCTGTAAACCCAGGGAGAGCTTTAGTCCTATGATCAAAAGGTTTTACTGCCAACACAGCTGGCTATCTGATAAACAGGATGGCTCACACTTGGGTTGGAAGGGGAGGGTCAGGGTCATAAGGCAAGATAAAAATATATGCAATGGAAGAGGTAATAATAGAAAAGCTATGCAAAAATTTCCTCAGAAAAATGAGTTGCCTAGGATTTAAAACCACCCTTATTCAAATTAATATTGCACTTTTCCATTCTTCACTTACACACTACAAGTTGCAACTTGATGTACTTATTAAAAAATCTATGTGATCCAAGCAGCAACTTCATAAGCCATGCCTTATAATTGTAAGATTAGTCATCACATGGTCCTTCTCATCTCAGCATATTAAATTCTGACTTTCGCTTCTACTCACTTATGATTATATACAGTTCCATGCATTCATTATTAGACAATACCTCTCTGCCCTCTGTAATAACACTTTTATAAAAACAAGGAGTATGATGTCCATTCTGGATCCATACCTGGGTGATCTTCAAGTCTGACCCTACAATTACAGAAAAATTGCTGCATTTATCTGCCATGATTGTTCACAGAACGAATGTGGTCTTGTGTTGTTTCTGGCAGCCACCACTGACAGCTAACATATTTCACCTGTGAACACTTCACAGCCATGGGCACCTCACCACCCAAGGTCTGGCCTTACATAAAGGGAGCCCAACTCAACTCCCCAACTTGTAATCTTCTTCCTACCATAGTTAATCCCTTTACTTTTGAACAGAGGCACCTGTAAGTACTCCTTTAAAGCTGGTGTGTGCACACAACCAAGAAATATACTAGATAACCCAACAGCTGAATGCTTATCCTACTTTTGAGCTGTGTGCTGACTTTCTAGATCTCAGCTACTCCATCTACTGCAAACAGTTTCTGTGACACAGCAACTGTAACAGATGAAGTTTTCACAACAGTAAAAAGGAAGGGCATGTTCCTGCTTCTCTTAAACACCTGAAGACCATGAAGGACTAAAGATTTCTTTCACCATTTATTGAGACTTTTGTGACAAACATTTCCAGGCTATTGGATAAGGCCTTGCATTGGGGTTTCAGACCCTGTGGAAACTACAGCTTCCGCATGTGCCGCCTTTGCCTAGCGCACAAGCAAGACAAACACAGTCATCTCAATTTAGACTGTACAGCACAAGCATTTCCACTTGATGCCACAAAACCCTGAGTATCAGAAATTTTACTGAAGGGGCTTCCCCTTGCCTAATATTCCCTATCCCATACAACAGCACTCCCTCCTGCTCTGAACAAGTGAGTTTAAGGCCAAGGATGTTTGAGAGGACCCAAAATCATACTCCTGGCAACAGAAGAGGACACCAGGTATGTGAGGATACCATTCAGACCTCAAGGCAAAAGGGGTGGTGACAGGCACAGACAAGACTCAGCCGCGCGTAGCACACCCTCAAGAGCCTAAAGTTTAGATGTATCAGCTCCTGAGGCCTCAGCCTCTTCCTGTAATCTCGCATACTAAAAATAATACAAACCAAAATAAGCAAGACATAGCTATATGAATTGGAAAGCCAAGAAAAAGCTCCTTGAATTAACCATCTTTCTTCTACGGACACTGACTGCCAGCTTTTTGCCAACTTCAGCTCCTCCCTGTGCTTCTTTTCAGCACATACGTAAGCACAGACCTGTTAAACTCTGCTCTATGCTTAAGAAATTCCTTCCAGTGGCTTGCATGCTTCCATTTGAATCCTGGCTTTCTTATGTACACTGCTAATGTTCAAGACCAGAGGCCAGAAACTGCGTGCCAGGTGATGTGGTTACAAGCAGGAGTACATGACTAGAAGCATATTTGATGTTACATTTGCCTAGAAGCTCAGAAACAGCCACTACCACCTAGTTAACCACAATCATTCAGCTAAAATACTTACAGGTTCATACCAGTTCAATCTATTTTCAGCAATGCTGCAGACTTATTTTTTTTTGCCTAAAAGCTTGTTACTTTGCAATATTACTTGATTTCACACCCCTCTGAAAGACCACTGGGAGGATCAAACCAGGAAGCAAATGGAAAGGTCATGGTCAGCATGAGAACAGGACCCAAGTTTAGACATATCTGTAGTGCTTGCTCACACAGGAAGTCAATGCTCAAGTTCAGCAGCTCAAAGATATATCCATGTACAAGAGGCCTTCGTATTTAGCTCCTATCAATCATTCCTCTCCTACGAACAAACTGATTTCATGTAAGCCTCATCTGAAAGACACAGGAACAAAAAGCATGGCAGTAATAAGATATTTCAGACATCCACCTTATTCCTTTTGCTTTATTTCTGTAGACTGTCCATTTCGGATACCTTGTGCAAGCTGCAATTGAGCACTGTTGTAAATGTTCCATTTGTAACAATTAATAACATAATTATCACCGAAGCAATAGGCAGAACTAGCGGCAAAGAAAAGCAAAGTGAATGTCAAGTATCATTGAACACTGTGTATCTGTATCAGCTCGAAGACCAAGATCAGCATTTTTAACCTCCAGGTTACAATGTGGAAACAACTTGGTATTAGAAAGATACCCAATCTTAAGTCTCCAATTACTATCTGAAAAATTACTGAGTGTCTCAAAATATTTTGTTGGTTTTTTTTTTTTTTTTCCTGTCTGAAAGAAAAGGTCTCCAGACAAGCAAGAGTAAAATGAGAAAAAGATAAATCCGAGCACACTGTCTGTCCCAGAACAAGAGGGAATTAACAATGTTCTTATGTGTAAAGGCTCTGACAGCTGATAAAGGAATTTTCTAGCTAATAAAGCCAACCAAACAAAAAGTAGGGAAAAAGCCCAAATCCTACAGAACACTATTTTGGTTTAAATTAATGAAGCAATTTTGTTCTCATTGTAGAAGAAATACAGGATTCTGGAAAAAGACAATAAACATAGTTAAGGCAAACAACTGAGTGTCTTTTTCATGATGATCAATCATATCAATAGTCCAAGTCCTCCAGCTTATCTTAAAGCCAAAAAACCCCAAAGATTTTCCTTCCTTACCTGTCCAAAGAAATGCAATTGCACATCATACCTAGACTGTTCTATTAGTCCAGCCCTGTGTCTCAGGTGAGGATTTCAAGGCACAGAAAACTTTTAAAACTGAGGTGATGGAGATCAACTTTACTGTCAGTTAGCACTTTGCTTGTACCTTCCTTATCTATAACGTCTGGCCCAAAAGCTGATGAGTTATGCGGTAAAGTTTTGTCTGTATCTGCGAATGTTACTGGGAATTTGGGTTTGATTAAGTCTAAAAAGAATATTTACTTGTACACAGTTTAAATCCCTCAAAAAGGCTAATTTTAACTCAAGTCAGCACAAACACTGATTTTAATACTATCTAACTCTTCTAAGAGTTATTCCACCCCCATATTCAGGTATGAAAGAAGGGACTGGATGCATGCATGCTCATAAGCAGTAATATAGCCATTCTAGCACAAAGTACAGTGTGGCTTATTGGAGAACTGTAACACTTCACCAGGTATTTTTTTGTAAAGATGGCAATGAACCAGTGATATACAGATGATCCAATACTTTCATGCAATTGAAACAAAATTTAAATCCATGCTGGTGGTAATGTGTATCAGCTACCTCATACACAGTTGCATAAGCTGATCTGTTCTGTGCCTGTATGATAGCACACCAAAATGCTGGAAGGTCAACACTCACCATCAAATAGCAGTCTTGCAATAAATCTCAACAGGAAACCAGGGTTCAACATGTCACATGCAATAAAAAGCATATAGAAGGAGAAAAGGCAAAGGAAGGTCCCCAGGAAAGGTGGAGAAAAGCGAGGCAAGACAGATGAAGGAGCAGAAGGAATCAGCCAAGACCCTGATAAACTTAGAACTGTTTGATCAAGAGTGAAAGCCTATTTTCTATATTAATCCATGCCATATTTTTATAAATCAGTGCTATTTTAGTATTAATGCTGCACACGTATACAAACAGTCCTACCTCAGAAAGGACAAAATTCTTTCTTTCTGGTTTCACAGAGACCTGAAAGAAGATTCTGTTTTCAAACACAAGGCTGATCACTGGAGTTTTCAGGAGTGGCACCAGGCCTGCCTGAAGGATGCTGCAGCTCTTGTTGAGGTGGAACATGCCACCACTACATGAAGAATAGCTGCATAATATTTCTTCTACCTAACATTACACAAAATGATTCACATTGATTTCTTAAACCTAACCCTTTGGTAGAGCTGATGGAGCATGATGACGTTTTCAAACATATTTCTTTGGCTTTTTTTTTTGCTTTGTTTGGTTTTTGGCTGTTGGTCGGTTTCGTTTGTTTGGGGTTTTTTTTTGTAATAAAGCAATGCATAAAATTATTTGCAATTTTCGTTTGCATCCCTAGTCTTCCCAAGCCTGGATGAAAAGGCAGGAGTAGCTCCCCTGTCACATAACCCAAATCACAAGCTACCTCAACAGCCTTTTCTTCTCTCTTTGATCTTAAGACTACCCACTACTTCCTTAGTACCATCTGATTCTGGTCAGCAGGAGACGTTTCAGAGGACTGTGAAGAGATGGGCACCTGTGTGATTACCTGCCTCCTGAAGGGTCTCTTCCCATGTTTGTGATCCTCACTGTTCTACACACTCCTCTCCTTCCAGGCAAAATGGGCTGCTCTGGGAAGTTCAACTCTCAGCAGCACTTCGCAGCTTGGACCCAGTGTGGAAGCTGCCAGAAGGTTATTTACAAACTATGCTTTCTGGATTCAGATTGCTGCTTGGACAGTCAAGTATGCTTTGGAGCAGCACAGACAGAAAAACTACTTCCAAAACTGTAATTGCAGATCACAGCAACAAAGCAGCTAGACTAAGAATAAACACAGCAAATGTACACTCACAAGAATCACTATATACACAAGTGCACACATACCCATACCCCCACACACGTTTGGCAATGGGGACAGTTTAAGTATAACTAGACTAAAACACATTTCTGAACACATTTCTAAGGCTACTCGGTTAAAACTGAGTCACTGCGTGCTGTTGCACATCTTATTTTAAATTCAAGATGCAGTCTAAGAATTACCAGTTTTGTAATTTCACGTTGTTTCATAATCGACTTTGTAGGAAATTTAAATAAATAATGCTATCTCTTCAATTAAGTCTTAGACAGATTCATTTTTGGCCAATTGATGCTTGTATCATACATTAAGTCAATGACAATCTTTCATAAAATTGATCATATCTGAAGGTCTTCTCTTTTAAACATCTAAACCTGGCACTGATACCATTAGGTCTGTTTAGCACATTGAGACCCAGCAGTATTTATGAACTTGATAGCTCCAGTACAAATTTCTAATATCATGCCCAAAATTTTAAAACAAATGCATTATTTGTATCCATGGTAATTATTCCAAATAATTATTTTTTTTCTTCCAGGAGATAAGAAAAGATTACTTTGAGTAACATCATCCCAATGGTGACACATACATACCAATGCAAGTTCACATTAATCACAGTAGGCAAACCATCAATCAGTGCAATGCGACAACTATTCTCCACTCCTCCTCCTCCCTTGAAGAAAAAAACCCAACCAACCCATCTTTGGATATCGTGAACAAGAAGCAAAAATCTTGTTGACTGAACATTAGCTTTTCAACGTACAACTGCTCGATCTCCTTTTCAATAGGTCTGATTTCTAACACAATGGCTGGAAAACTCCTGTGATAGTATAACATAGTGACAGCTCAAATACTAAACCTGTTCTAATAAAAAATGCCTATAGAAAAAAAAAAAAAAAGATTCCTTTAGTAGTATCCCTAACATCTGATCCAGGCTAACTCTATAGCATATGTTAATTTTAAGGCTTTGTGTAGTCCATTGACTTCAGTGAATCCAGTGAAAGTCTGGAAGATTAGTTAGGCACTTAACACTGCTAGCAAATGTGTAACTCTGAGATGGCAGAGAGGCCATGAGGAACATGCCACAGAATGGCAATGGAAAAGAACAGGGCAGAAGCGCACAACAGGAAACTTTTGCAAAAGAATGGGTCATGTGATGGAGCTCCCTTTAAGGACTACTTGAAAGGCATGTCACCACTGTGGAAAGAAACCGCCTGGTACTTACTAACATACTGCTGCTTCACTTAGACATGCAGAGATAGCATTTAAAAAATAAAATTAAGTCTATTGCCTAATACTTATTCACGTTACAGGATTTTTCATTTGTAATAAAATAAGACACTGAGATTTTTATCGCATATCTTAAAAGCAAATCCCTGTGAGACACAGTAACTCCGAAGCTCATTATGTTTGTTCTGATCCGCACAACACTTGGAAAAGTTAAGTGTTGCTTTGCCAATTTTTACAAACTGAATGGCAAGTTCAAATGATCAATCACTATTCCCCTCCCATACTAAAATTCACACAAAAATACACCAGCCATTTCTTAAATGCATGTATCTAAGTTTTAATTTCACCTGAGCCATAAATCAATGACAAGCGACTCTTTGCAGTGGGTCCCAAAAAGAGGCAGGGAGGGAAGTACCTATGTCATGCAAGATGCAGAAGAAATATTAACAAAAGCTTTTATTTAAAAGCAATCCAAGAAAATTAATGCCAGTTACTTAACCTGTATTCAAATCAAAGTAGAAAACCCCATTAGGAATGGCTATCCAAGCACTATTACCCCAAAAGCCCAAAGAAGTCCAAATCAGCACTGCAACTTGAGTCTAGCCTAGGACAAACAGATTCTGTAACACTGCAGCACTTTAGAATCATTATGGCAGGCCTTACACTCTATAGAGCAAATTTAGACTAAGATATCATCACAGGTTTTATGCTGCAAGGATATAGAAGATGTCATCTTCAAGAAACAAAGCCCTGTACAATACAAATTCCAATGCTAAAAGTACATGAAGAAAAATACGGACCATGCCCATTAGAAACTTCCCAAAGCAAAGACTTCTACTCTAGAATAAAGGGAAAAAAAATCAGGGAAATGCTGGTAGTTCATACCCACAGGTGTAAGTTCTAAACTGAATTATCCTCTGTTCCATTGATGCTGACAGTTCACTCCATGCCTATTTAGGCTCAAACAACTCTTAGGATGAAGCTGCAAAATTCCCTGCAATACAAAGTTGCTGTCAATTCTATGTTTCCGCTTTAAAAGGCATATTTAATACCTGTGGCCAACAGTGTGTTGGACTACAGAGGGGAGAAGTTATACTAATATAATTGTTAAATAAACCTCTTTGTAACTTAAGACTGAATTTTTGACAATAAGATTGATGCATCATGAGACCTAGATTTTGGCATCATTTAGTGATATTCTCTCTTCAAATTCTGAACTTCAAAAATAGCATTATGTAAACAGCAACAAAAAAGTTTTTAAATCCCCATCCTTTAAACAGGAAAACCCCCATCAAATAGTTCCTATAAGGAAATACATTAACACTTTCTTTTATTATCACTTAATTTAATCTGTATGTTTAAACACCCTGGAATTATTTATATAGAATGCCAACAACTGCTGGCAGAGGGGAGAAGAGATGGGTGAGAGGAGAAAGGGGGATGAGAAAAGGTTTCCAGTAAGAAACTTGTGTACCTGCCTGGTATACACAGCCAAACCTCTTTATGTATCCTATTTATCTTCAATTCTATTTATGTCACACAAGAAACATAAGAGCATAGCAGCTGTTACTATAGCAATGAAACTGGGAATTTTGAGAACACAAAAACCCACCCCTGAAGGATGCTCAGTTTAGCAGAGATGGTTTAGGGAACAGCACACCAGTATCTCACTTCTAGGATCTGTCCAAAGTCTGCGGTTATACAGATATTAAATCAGCTGTAATGGCCTATTCCCTAAAGAGCACTCGGAGCCAAATAACCGCTACCTATTACTCGACACAACTTGGTACACCGGGAGTTCCTGCTGAGTAACACCAAACTTGTCAAATACCTTAGAACCGTCTATAAACCCAGGGAAGAACAAATTCTCTGCAAAGGCCCCCAGTTTTTGATCGCGGCAGAGAAGGGATTCACCATAGTAACACACTCCCCACCCGATCCGTGGGCAAGAGGAAGGCGCTCAGCGCCCAGCGCTGCCCGCCCCGCACCCTCCCGACACCGCCACCCCTGCTCGACACCGGGTTGCGCCGGGAGAAACGAGGTAGTTTCTTGAAGCATCCGGCAGGCAGCCTGCCTCTCCCAACTCGCCGCTGCCGGGATGAAACCTGCAGCTCCCCAAACCGCTCTTTTGTCAAACCCACCCCGCTCCGTTCCCTCCTCGGCCGGCGGCCCCGAGACACGTCGGGACTGCCGATCCCCGCCGTTGCCCCATCATCCGAGGGCGCGGCGGCACCGTGCATCCCACTCTCCCCCCGCGGAAGCGCTGCCGGCCGCGATTTACCTGCGAGGGAGCCGGGTCTCTGCAGGGTGGCGGTGGCGTACAGCTCCTGGGAGTGCTTGCTGTACTGATCGGCAGCGTGAACCAGCCGCTTGGTAGGCGACAGGGTGGCGTAAGTGCCGATGGTGGAGCTTAACTGGTGGATAGGAGAGGAGGAAATGTTAGACTGGACGGTGGGCGGGGAGGTCACTCGGATGGGGGACGGCGACAGTCCCGCCGAGGAGACGACGATGTTGATGGGCGAGCTGGTGCTGTAGGACTTGGCCAGGCGGCTGGGGGACTGCTTCGGGGAGGAGAGGCGCTGCGCGGCGGCGTAGGCGGCGCCCTCGGCGGCGGAGCCGGCCCGCGGCAGCTTGGTGGGGGAGCCACCGGGCTGGGCGGGCAGCGGGGAGCTCACCCGCTGCGCTGGCAGCGTGGAGCTGGCGTAGTAGAGCGCGGCGGCGTGCTGGGGCTCGGGCAGGTGGAAGGCGCTGCCGTGGCTGGGCGCGAAGGGCTCCCGCGGCTGCGGGACGGCGGGCGGCGGCGGCGGCTCCGGGCCGCCCGGGTGGGCGCCGCGGCCCCCCGGGCCCTGTTGCGGGAAGGAAAGGCAGAGGCGTCAGCGGGGGACGGGGCGGGTGGCGGGCGGCAGCGGGCCCGGCGCCACCGGCCCTCCCTGCCCGGGGCGGGGCGAGGGGCTCGCTCACCGGAGGAGCCCCCAGCTGCACGCAGCCCCCTCTTCAACCTAAAAACGGGCGCCGGCACCCAGCGCTCTCGGGATTAAGGGAGTCGTCACTCTGCTAAAGCGATTCCAGCCTCTGAGGAAGAAACGGCCGCCAGCTCGGGCGGTGCGGTGTGAAAACTCTTCGTCTCGGCTGAAGTCGGCACTTGGTTGTCGGGCAAATGACTCCGCGGGACTCGTGCTCTGAAACGCGCCCGCACACCTATCTATCCCTACACTAGGCGTAAGTGAGCCTGACCTCAAATAGATAAATAAACAAATGCCCCCCACTTTTATTCTGCATACATTGGTAGAGAGTGGCTGGAGCCACGGAAAGGGCTTAGATGGGATGATTTTCCTCACAGAAAGCCATAGGTGTCCGTGGGAGAGGCACCGCGCCGAACCCACACGGACACGGCGCCCTCAGCTGTCGCCGCTGCCGGCGGCGCGACAGTGCGCGACCGCTTCCCTCCAGCCCCCCTCATCCGGTGGCAGCACCGAGGCGCTCGCCTCAGCCCCGTACCCCCCTGGAGGAGCGGGTAAACAGCATTTATTTGCGCGGCTCGAAGGAGAACACGGGAGGAGCATCCAGGGCTGGGCTTGGCCGGGTCGGGCGCCTCCCGGGCCGCATCCAGAGGGTAATGTGCCCCGGGATGGCAGGAGTGCTCTGCTCCGCTGGCCTCAGGACCGGCAGCGGGGGGCAGGGATTCGCAAAGTTCACCGTAAGTCCAGTAACGGGGAGGGGGTTGGGGAGGGAAGAGCGAAAATCCTCGGCAGATGCTGCCCATTAGGCATTTCATCTGCATTCCTGAGCCGCTTCTGGAGCAGCGAAGGACGGCGTTCGCCCTTACACACAGGAGGCTCTCCTTTTTTTATGGGGGATCTTGGGCTCAAGGGATCTTTTGTGAATCTGGAAACATTAAAATCCTCTAATAACTGCGCCCCGCAGTGAGCAGGAGCTCAGCGCTCTGTTAGAAGATGCACTCTTGTTTCAGATACTATTTTTTTTCCCGGCTATGCAGGGGATTTACTTGAAACCTCTGAAAGCACTCCCAGATCCTGGGAGCAGACAGTGCAGTTTGGGTCAGTCTGACCAGTGCTTCATCCAAACACACACACCTACGGGCTACTAATTTCCTTAGCGAGAAAATCCTCTAAAATGTGAATAATGAATTTTGTGATTCAGTTCAAAGAGGTGTGATACAACAACAGCAGCGTTGTTTCACATTTAAATAGCAACGGCTTTTCTAGTACCATCCTATAGGAAAAAAACAACAAACAAGTAAACGGTAAACAAAAGCACCATGTTCTGGGTATGAAACTTATTTTTACTAGGATACCAAATAAGGGATTTGGTCAGGAACTGAGGCCAAGATAAATGGCCAATCAGAACAAAGAGTAAATGAGGTTCAAAAGGCCAGGAATATGTTCTTCCTATGTGACCACTGGAAATTTTTCTGTCCTTTTCTTTTTTGTACTTTTGGATCCCAACCCCTCATCCTAAATATTTTGCATCTGAATAAAGACAACATGTTTTTCTACATCTAGAGAAAAAGCATGGCTTCGGAGGTGGAGCTTTTCCTGGTGCTTTGTGCCAAGTTGGTAGCATGGCAGTGCCCAGCACTTGCATGGTTGAGGTGTCTCAAGGGAGCATGGCCAGATCCAAACCTCACTGACTTTGGGACGTTGTTTGCCATAAAGAGCAACGGCCTTTTAGATAAATGTAAGCTGTTACCTCCAGCTGCTCTGCACGGTAAGTCCTGGGTGGGCAAGGTGATCACAGATGCAAGTGGCCTGGGTGCTGTTGAGCTGGACTGTTTTGATTGCAGCCATGAGTTACAAACACCACAGCATCAAGTAAGAGCCTTAAAATTGTCATAAATGGCCAACAAGCTTGAGATGCTCATTTGAAAGACTTCTTACAAAAACCAGGAAGGCAAACTCTAGGAAACATCAATTTTAAAAGCTATTTTTATGTTGAGCTACTTACCGTCTCTGCTTTAAACTGGAAAGAAGGGCTAATCTGCAACTGACTGTCCAGTAATGTATTTGACAGGAGCACAGTTTTCATTTTCCAGGTTTACACTGTATGGTAACAACTTTCACAAAACATAATCAGGCCAGCAAGACTGAAGACAACGTGGACAGAGCAAGTTTTTCAAGTGACGAAAGGTTGTTTGAACTAGCTAAATTATCAACTGATACCTAATACATTTTACTTTTTGGACTGTTAAGTGGCATAACATTTTTGTATTTTGTAGTATTAAGCACTGTTCCAAAATACAGTCTTCCGAAATGTTATCAGTGTCTTCTGCAACACACTGCTAAGGTACTGGTAACTTAAGTTTGTCACTGATGATAACGATTTTAGGCAAGAGCTGTCATCATGCAGACAAAATTTCTAATCTACACTGCTTGATGTGTCAAGGATTCAGAATAATTAATTTCAGGTAAACCAATATTGTCCCATGTTCCTAATAAATCTATAAAGCTGCAGGCTCTCTGCAAGTACAAATTAAAAAAAATCCCTTTTCATGATTGTCTGTTACAGGGAAGAAGGTCTAGTGGTGGGACATGAGTATTAAATGCTTAATTGAAAACACAGTGTATAGCACTTCCTAAAAAGCAAAGCATTTGCTCTGTGTGAAGGAGAGAACTTTTGGATGAACAGATTGCAGTGAAAACATTAGCACACAGTATTTTCTAGGATGTGACTAATCTCAGACCTGTCTTAAATTTACTGCGAGGTTCTTCTGTTTTTTTCCAAAGGGCCAAGTGTGCAGACACATTCTTCACTCATGTTTTCAGAGACAAAATGTGGTTCAGTTTCTCCCTCTGTTTCTCCCTATCGCTTAAAACAACCATACAGACATTCTGCTGTTCATCCTGCAATGTGACATTATACTTCATGTGGAAGAATGGAATACAATGGTATTTTTCCTTTATTTTTCCATTTATCCATTATTGCTGTCAACCTGATAATGAAACTGTGTTTAAACTAATAAACTGAGATCAGATACGCTTTCTAGTTGTTATATCCTCCCACATCAACCTATTTCATAGATGTGAAAAAAGATCAAGGACTTACTTATTCCAGCCCTGTAAGTACCTATTCCAAGACTCAGAGATATAATTTTCCTGATATCCAGAAGTGAAGAAGCTTGATTTGCTTATTTGGAGCTAATAGATGGATTCTGATATATTCTTTTTAATAGCAGAAATATGTGAAAAAAGCCGTGAGACCATCAATACACCTGTGCAAATATCTTCTTTCCAATTTAATCTGATGAGAAAGATCATCCTCTGCTGATACGGACAAAATGAGATCTACAGAAAATTACTGAGGCTGTCAGTAATTTTATAGTAGACTAGAGAACAGTCTAACAGCTGTTTGCCTACCTTGATTCATGCATTTAATGCACAAAATTTCAGGATAGTTTTGCTTTTTGTTTGTGTTTTTTTTTGTTTGTTTGGGGTTTTTTTTGTTTTCTTTTTTTTTTTGTTATCTTTTTTTTTTTTACAATTGCACTTAAAAATTTAAATCAGAACTTTAACAAAAAGAAGATTAAATGAATGACCGCAAACGAGATTTGTGTTTTATGACATGGAATTGAGAGGGCAAATTGAGAAGGTGTTGAATTATTTATTCTGATGTAAATTTTGCATGGGTAAGGAGTTATAAAATCCTAGATGGCTTGACGGCTTCAGCAAAACTTTGGAGTCAGCCGCTAATTACTGACACATCCACATGTTGATTCTTAGAGATTGCTCCCAGAGGGAAAAATGAGAGACCAGCAAAACCCGAGTAACAGAAGTCTTGGTCAACAACAGATGACCATTAAGAATATGTTAGTGCAGCAGATCTATTTGCTACATCATCTAAAATCCCTTCAGACTCTTCCTTCTTAGTCGCACACAGCCTGGTAGGTTTTGTGCATCTATGCTTCGTAATTCAATGAAGGTGTTAAGGAAAAGAACTTCTGTTAATGAAACCCTGAGTCTTAGCAACAGAACTAAGAACAGAAATGGCTTCACAGTCATTTCTTGGGAATGAGATAATGATATAATTTCCAGTAAAATGCTGGAGAGTTTGAATCATGATACCGGTTACCCTAAAGAAATGACAATTTGTGCTCAATGTCCTGTATACTTCTCTGACAGAAGAAACTAGAAAGCTGTGTTACATTTGAGTAAGTCTGTATGTCCATCTTATGTCTGGATGAACTTGTATTCACAAGCATTTTTAGTTTAGCATTAAATGCCAGCACCAGTTTTCAGCTTGTTTTGCTTTTTCGAACTTTCAGGGATCGTTTGGCCCAAATGAGGTCGTATCTGTTCAATATGAACATAGTAATATGGAGTATATTGTGGCCAATGAGAAGACCCATTCTCTTGATTTGAGGGAGGATTTTCCAATGGATGCTCAAGTTGTGTGGAAGACAGCCCTCCAGGCTGCTTTGGCTTCTTGAATATTGGTGGGTGTTGCTGGATTTGGCAGCAAACTTGGTCATCTTTAATAGGGTTTTTGAGAGTCACAGGCGCTCATTGAAGGGTCCAGCTCTATTGCACAATCTCAGTCATGCTCTGTGCTCTTTTCAGTGACTGCAAGACTTGCCAGTCTATTGAGGGCTTATTTTCTTCTGTCAGCCCCAAGAATCTTCCATATGGCTTCACTGTAAGTATCTGGTCTTGTCCAGTGCCTGTATCAACACTGTTCTATGAAGGGCAGATGAGGGTATGAAAATGCTTAACATTCTGTAGTCCTGGGGATACAGACTTCAGTCCCTGGCAGCACCTGTCTTTTCTGCAGGACTGCTTTGCTGTCATTTATAAGTTCCTGACTTAACTAGGAAGATGCTACCTATGTTCAAATACACTTATATGAAAATAGATGCTAGACTATACCTCTGGGTCCCTCCAATATGGCCTATTCCATCTGTTTTTCCTGATTTTATCACAAAGGTCATGGCTAAGCTGTCTTTGCAAAGTACACCCCAACACTATGAGAAAAATTTGTCGGCCTACCTGATCCTAATCTCATATGTATAGATGAAGGTAGGTAATATCATTGTAGTCTTGCAGCCACAAACAGAATCATGTCAGGTCTTTTCAGAGTGTCAAGAGATGGTCAGTCTCTGGTTTTAAAGCAGCAATGAAAGCTGCAATCATTAACTACCTATTGTAGTATCAAACCAGCATTATGCTGATCAGTTCTTCACTATCATAAGCCGTACTAGTGAATTGTTCTCTGTGAGTGTCATAATAAAGAGTAATCTGTCTTAAGATTTCATCTGCTTCCTTTCATGACGGAAGAATTCTCCTGTTCATATTTGGAATCCAGTTTTAAACACATGATAATCTTCCATATCCTACCAGAAGCGAAGTCCTCATTTTAGATTTTGTCTGGGTAGATTATCAAGCAGCCTATCACTCTGTGGCACAGATGGCTGATGGCGGGAAGAGCCAAGAGTCTAACTGAAAAAGGCCAGAATAGAGTTTTTGCTTGACAACTGAACACATACTTGCACTCATTTGATAATATTCTAAATAGGGCTAGTAAGGTGTGGCAGTCTGGTGAATGGCAAACTTATGACTTGTTTGTAGGAAAAAGGAGACAAGTTAGAAAATTAACCATTGTATGATTTTAAAGGCTTTTTTATTTTTATTATTACCTTTGTTTTTCATCTACTTTTTATTTTTAAGGGTTTTCAAATTCTGTGCCAGCTTGATCAGTACAGAAGCTTCAGGAACAGGGTGATACGCAGTAAGGATCTACCTCTGTTACTGCCCCAGCCTCTGAAAAGACTGCAGCGTCACCACAGGCTAAAAAAGTTATCATCCAGAAATGTAAACTAGTTTCACTTCCTTTCCCTTCCCCTTGCAAACACATGGCAAAGCATGTGGAAAAACACTATCTGTAGTGCATGCTATGCTTTATATTCCTATGATATCTATAACATAAGCTGACCATTCTCCAGATGACAGTAGACTCAATCCATCAGTTGCTCACAAATGGCATTGTTCAAATAGAAGATTCACATTCGAGTAATTTGTCTGCAAAATCTGCTACGTTTTGTAGTACTACTGATTCTTCACAAATAACCTTAATCGAATGATACAGGATGCATCAGGATACGGACACTAAGTTTGAAGAGCTGGTTTAAGTTGGAAACAGAGTAATTCCCTGCCAGAGAAGGAGCTGTTGCTAAAAAATCCTATTCCAGTAGCATTTAGAAGATAAAACTTTCATGTTCTAGAGTACTCAAAGCAGTAGAAAAACTCTGTGATCTATAATGAAGTCCTCCAAATTGACAGAAATGTTAGATTGCACTTTGCAGAACTATACAGGAAGTCCCAAGACTAATTAGTTTCTCTTTTCTATACAATTGCATTTTCAGAAATTGTTCTTGCTGTCACAGCTGGCCTTGGGACTATTTACTTTTTTTTCCCATGCATTTGGGCTATCATTCATGTTCAGAGATAGCTATATTCCTTGCACACAAATACCAAAGGAAATTATCACAATCTGAGCAGTTTTGACTCCTGAGGCTTATTTTAATTATAATAGGGATAGCAAAACAGTTCCAAGGATTGACACTTTTTCTCCTTAATTGTGGGATCAGCAATGGTCATATTCAGAAATTTTTCATTTTAACTTTTGCCTTTTTACTCTTCTCGTTTACCTCTTTTGAAATCACCTTTATATGCTTTTTATCTATTAATTCATAGTTTATATGGCAGTTAATTGATATTTTCAAAATATATTTTAATTGACCCTAAGTTGTCAAGCACCCTTGGCAGGATGATGGTATGAAAAATTATGCTGAGTTACTTTTCTGCAGTAACATCTACCATACAATCTGGAGGAACAGAGGAAGAAAACCTATTCCCTGCCCACTCATACCAAGAAAACTTACTTACTAGTTACTTTTCTGAAGATAACCATTTTTCTGCGAAGTAGATAGCTCATGAGAGGTTTTCAGCTGTAAGCAATGGCTGTTCACTGTGATTTCAATGAAAAAAAATCCAGATAATTAATTTTCCCCTTCATAAATTCATCCTTTTCTATCAGTATGATAAACTTATATTAAGAATATCCTTACTTGTAACTGCCAGACAATCTCACACCTAAGACAGATTCCTTCCTGCCTGCCTTTTTTTTTTAAAAAAAAAGGAAAAAAAAAAAAAAAAAGATTAGATTCTTTTTCCTTCCCCTCTCATTTCTCCTTTGTTTTTGTTTCTGTTGCTCAGTTGTTCTCGTAACTGTTCCTTTTCCATCATCTTACTTTTTCTAGCCTCCTTGAAGAATGAATCGTATTCTTTCAGGCTAACCCCTAGAGTATGTTTTTCACAAAACACAACTCGTGATGACATCTGCCTAGGCTAGAACTGGATATTAGTCTCCTTTTTCTTTCTAGCTGGAATACTACTCTCCTGCTGGCTGCAGTCCCAAAGAACATCAGGGAGGTCCTCTTTGGTAAACAGAAATACCCTGAAGCTTTACCACTGTGCAGGCTCACCTTAAACCCTTTATTATACAATCACAGAGTGGTTTGGGTTGGAAGGGACCTTTAAGATCATCTAGTTCCAACCCCCCTGCCATGGACAGGGACACTTTCCACTAGACCAGGTTGCTCAAAAGTCTGTCCAGCCTGGCCTTGAACACTGCCAGGGAAGGGGCAGCCACAGCTGCTCTGGGCAACCTGTGCCAGTGTCTCACCACCCTCATAGAGTGAAGAATTTCTTCTTTGTATCTAACCTAAATCTACCTGCTTTCAGTTTAAAGCCATTCCTGCTTGTCCTTTCACTACACGCCCTTGTCAAAAGTCCCTCTCCAGATTTCTTTTAGCGCCCTTTTAGGTAGGTATTGGAAGGCTGCTCTCAGGTCTCCCTGGACCTTCCTCTTCTTCATGCTGAACAAGCCCATCTCTCAGCCTGTCTTCACAAGAGAGGTGCTCCAGCCCTCTGATCATGGAGTCATGGAATCAACCAGGTTGGAAAAGACCTTCAAGATCATCAGGTCCAACTGTCCCCCATCTTCATGGTCTTCCTCTAGACTCACTCCAAAATGTCCATGTCCCTCTTTTGTTGGGGCCCCCAGAGCTGACTGCAGTACTGCAGGTGGGGACTCATAAGAGTGGAATACAGGGGCAGAATCACCTCCCTCGACCTGTTGGTCATGCTCCTTTTGATGCAGCCCAGCATATGGTTGGCATTATAGAAGGAAAAAAGTACCCACCCAATTTGAAATTAAACTGTGCTTTATTTCATTTTTCAATCTTAAGAGGATAAGGAGCTTTTCTGAGCAAATTGAGAGAATAGAATATTGTATGTCTCTTGGTATCCCACAAACTGTGAAATGACTATATAATACTTGAAATCTCTTATCAATTTAAGGTTTTGAAATTCAAATGCTACTCACTTCTACGGAATCCTGAATTATAAAGTGTCCCTGTGTCACACTGAGCAGTGTCTGCTTTGCTGGGGTGGTTACATTTAAACAGAGAAAATAACCTGACCTGACCAACAAAACCTTGTCAGACTTTGCATATGTAGGTACACTTCCCCGGATTTTTGTCTAAACTAAAGTTTAACTTCCCATTGAGGAACTTTGATGTAACAGTGAAAAGCACAGAAGGGTGAGAGGGTTGTGTGTCAGATCCGGGAGGGATCCTTTAGACAGAAAACGAGATTTATAAAGTTTTCATGAGTACCTCAAACATCTTTCAAAATGTTTGAAACATACAGGTGGCAGTCCAGTAAGTTGCTTGTCTTAAAACATGAGAGGAAAAAAGGCGAAAAATGATTCTTAGAATTAGGATTAGGCACCAGGTGATGCATGGTATCCCAAGCAGGTTTTGCATCTCATCTCAGCCTGGCTTTGTTTTTGTTTGCTGACACTTACTTTCAGTACTATCCTCATACCAATGCAGGGAGGTCCTAGACCTTAGTTAGGGCTCCTAAACAGCAGTCACAGAAATTTTAGAACTTAAGTGCCTTAACATGCTATCACCAAAATGTACATGCAAGCAAGGAACTGTCATGTAAATCTCCTTTTCAATCACGGTTATTTTATTACTATGCAAGTCAACCCACTTTAGAGTTATGAAAATCAAGGTGGTATTCATTGTGCTGCAGATGCACTGAACAAGACAGAAAGTAAAGGTAGACATTCATATGCTGGTGGGCACCAAAGAGCTCTGTTTCCTTGAAGATATCCCACAATTTGAGGTGCAAGAGACCCAGGCTGCTTAGGACACATACCTGGCTGTAGCTCTGGATGGCTCCTCTGGCCTGACTGCTGCGGGCTGGGAGCTGGGCAGCTGCTGTTTCACCCAGAGCAAGGGTCTGGTTGCTGTGGTAGCTGGCCGAGTACTGGAAGGACCCTTCAGGTTTGGAACTGAGCTGGAGTGCACTCTGGGAAAGGAGGCTGGGCCCTGTGGGGACAAGATTTGAGAGCAGTCAGAAAGTCTCAATGAAAGAGCACACCTGCATTCTCTGTCAAGTGAGCCTCGAAATTACCAGATGTATGTGGCTTCAGCTTTTCACAGTTTGGCTTTTTGGTAATAAAAATTACATACATCAAATTGTTTATCACTTAGTCACCATTATTACTGTGTTCAAGCTACAGACCACATCTCTTTGCAAAAAACATGGTTTTGACTGGTGAAGAAATTCTAAGCCTAAACAAACCCAGCCGTATTATTTGATACAGTCTTTCTTTGCAGCTCGGAATAGTCAATGAGGTATTTTTTTGCCCTAAGGATAAGCTTTG
Source organism: Psittacus erithacus (assembly GCA_009867235.2). Lineage (NCBI taxonomy): Eukaryota > Metazoa > Chordata > Aves > Psittaciformes > Psittacidae > Psittacus > Psittacus erithacus. The sequence goes on along the minus strand of WYDI02172234.1, from coordinate 46,134 downwards.
TTTATTTCACTTAATTACATCCAGTTGTTCTGCATGGGAAATGCTAAACTTGTCCCTCCCTGGGCTCTCAGCACATTACATCTATTCATTACTGCCATTCTGTCCTGTACACACAGTGATGTAATACTTTGGTGCCTATAGGGACGGATGGCACCCTTTAAAATATTAATAGCTCCTCTCATCATGTAGGACTCACCCTGATGTGAGTGAATCTTTGATGACTGTTTTGTCAGCCTGTCTTATCTTTCCCATCATAGCCCTGTGTGCCAGGAGAGCCAAGTGCAGGCAATGAGCTTAAACTGGGGCTGCCAAACTGAACAGCATGTCAGGAGCGCTAATAGTGACACCTTCCACAGTTAGTTGTTCCGTGAAACTAAAGCATGTTCTAATGTACACTGGGTTCATTTACAGTGATTAAGCTTATGATATACCCATAGTAATTCCCCAATTTCTGCTCCAAGAGCATATATCAGACAAGGAAAGGTTCTTCCTGCACCACACTGTTGCATGATTTAGACCTCCAACAAACACTTCTAATCATGAACTCACTCTGTCTTCATACATGAAGAGCCACATGAAAGAATACCCACATAATCCTTCCCTGTCCTTTACTTCTGATTTTCAATAAACTAGCTTACTCTTCCATGGTGTCCAGAACCAGTAAGTGAAATACAAGAGGAGACAAAAGAAATGCCTTGGCCATTTCATGAGTTGCAAAAAACTCTGCCATCAACTCAACAGCTATCATCTATAACATATTCAGTGGCTTTACAGGAATGACAGGTTCATCTTCTGGTTAGCACTAACAAGCTCATAAGAGCATAGAAAGTGACACAAACCTTAAGGAATGTGAAATGATTATGCTGATTTTGCTCCTACAGAGCATGTGAAAAGTTCAGTTTTAAAAAAACACCCACAATGGCACAATTCCAGTGAATTTTACCAGAAATAACTCCCAGTACATTCCTGATACAAAGGCCAATTTTATGACCTTAAAGTCTTTACTATGAGGATGTACAGCTGGTCCAAAAAGATTCCACTTAGAAAATGTGCAAACAACACGCCCCCAAAAATTAATATGGAGAGCATTTTTATTGCTAGCCTGTTTCTCAGAAATGGCAGAATCATTATAATTGATATTTTCCAAAACCCAGCCTGAACCGTTCCTTTTACAAACAAAGCATAGTAGGCTATGTAAAGTGGAAGTGTTCCTTCTAAATGTAGACTGGGGTTATGACACTATTTTACATATCAACACAATTTATGCTGCAAAGTCAATTGCATTCATCAGAATTTTCTGGATACAGGACAAATTCAAAAAGTAAGTTCTGGTCCTAGCATTTTCCTCACAAGTACAGGAGACAGGGCTCCGTGTATGCTGTGAGGATATTAAAAATGTATCACATCCATAAGAGAGTTTAATTTAATCCTGCATGGGTGCTTATAAATCCAAGATTCCATTCCCTGACTCTGCAAATAGGATTGACTAAGCATTTTCCATTTAACCAGTTTTGTTGCAAATTTTTCCTTTAATGAAAGAAATATTTTCAGATTTATTTTTTTTTTAGAGCATAAAGAAAAAACAGGCTTAGTTTTTAAATGCATTTGCAGGCTTTATTTTAATATTTTGGATTTTGAATTTTTACTAAGTATTTGCCTGTGATCAAGTGAGGATTAAATTCAGAAAATTCACAAGAGAGTAACTGTCCCAGGAAGGGCAAAAGTTGCAGCAAGAAAGCAATTTTTGTGCATGAAAGTGTTTGTACTCATTCTGAAATTATGCTGTGACATTTCTAAAGCTTAAATAATGATTAAACTATCACATGCTATGAACTCAATGTATTTAAATTTTCAACTGCATCTGGCCTTCAAGCGTTCATTTCATATTACTATGGCTCACTAGGGGATTCACATAGCCAGCTAGAATCACAGCCATGGGTTCCCTGCACCATTGAGCCCAAACACTTCCATGCACTTCCAGAAACTTACCCAAACCGTTGAAAAATATTTTCAGTAAAAGTTCGGAGCACATGGTTTAAGTTTGTTAACTACTGCATAGCAATTTTCATTTTGCACTTTTTCAAGCAGTAATGAACAATTAAAACATACGTACATGTCAATAAGTACTAAGTCATTTGAGAGAGATGGTGCGATAGATATTTAATTTTAAAGAAGCTGGCATTTCTCAAGCAAATGTGGAATAGAGTTGTGGCTGCTCACCTGTAAATAACTATATCTAAACCAAGCGTACAAACTACAAGATACATTTGAGATCAGTCAGCGTGATCGTGAAGAAACACAAGTTGTTTTTCAGAATGTAGGGACTACAAGCAGTTCTATCTTGTCTGATGGGGAAAAGATGGATAGCTTTTCTCATTAACGTTTTTGAGATTTCAATCTGAAGGAGAGACCAAACCTTTTGAGGAGCTCACAGCTCACCCAGAAGAGAAGTGGTTTGTTTTTGTACTTCTATATGCTGATTACTCTTGAAAACAAATTACTGTTTCTTCCTGGCAAAAACTTAAACTCTGTTGTGTTGGTATAAAAAGGTTCATGAAACTATTTTTCATTTGTTTTCAGCCGTGTTAAGGCAGCTGGAAATATTCTACTTTAAGTTAGGCAGTGGGGATCACTGGAACAATTCAGTCCTATTTGTTCCCGTAATTCAACATAACTAACTACAAATCTTCAATTTAAAATAAGCTTAAAAGCAAACACTTCCAGCTTCGTAAGGTTTAGTTAAGCAGATACTAAATTATGGATAGTACCAAAATTTCACTGATTCAGTCAGTGCCACTTTCCTCCTGTATAAAAATAAATAGTACAGATATAGGTGTGAATTAAGCCAGAGCCTTCATACTGCAAGAGACACCACTGTGAGCTAACTTCAAAAGATGGAGCAGGGTGTAGTAATTAACCCTTTGTCTCCAGTTTGTTGGTCATGTACTCCAGAAAATACCTTGCTCTTCTTCTTAACCTGGGGCAGAGCAGTGTGCAAAGTTCGCCATCTTCCTCACCTTGCCTGCTGTAACCACTAAGCTCAGTAAGGAGCTCAAACGAGAGGGAGAGGGTGTGCATCTTGCTAGGGACACAAAGTGCCCTTAAGCTGGAGAAAGCTGCTGGACCACACAGGAAACCAGGCAAAAAGACAACAGAAAAGGATGAAGGCATGCCTACATCATGAGGCCAACCCAGAATGAAACTTCAGAGGTGATGGAGGGCAGAGGACTTGTCTAGGACTCAGAAGTAGGAAACAGGAGCTTTCTTTGCAGTGTGGAGACTCAGTTGCTGGCAGGCATGGCAGATTTTCAGGAAAAGTCACCCATTCACACAGTGAAGAGAGGAGGCAAGCTTCTTGCAGAAGCAATTTTAATTAATTTATATTACCTACCCCTCTTACTGGCAGTTATGTTGGCTATTATATAGCTACTGTTTTTCTCTTTCAAAAGCCCAAGGGTTTAATAGATCTGGAACACCTGAGAGTACCTGGCACACCTCAAGCAAAGCAGGTGAGAGGTGCAGATGCAGTGCAGGATTTGGCCCTACCCTGGGTCCTACCACTAAAGAGAGCAGCACTGAATCTCATGTTTGCTACCTTCCTGCCATACTGCATTTAACAAAATAAGCATAGTCTGGCATTACACTGAACAGGCTGATTCATGGCATTTAGTATGTTGCATATGGCCATAAATGTAAACTGGTGAGTTACAGGCTCCATCATGAGCCATACCAGAAGCAGAGCCTCCACAGCATCTACCTGCTTCTGTCAAGGGAGGGAATCAGGGAAATGGGAGGCAAAGGTGGCAGAATGAGCTCCAGCATATGCAGCTGGGGCTATTCCTGTGAGCAATGGAGCACTGCTGGCAGGAATCTGTCATGGACTGCTTTCTTTCTGAATAACAATACAATGTGCAATGTTGCAGTAAGGTGCAGTGCTGCTATTTAAAAACCAAAGCAAGGAAGTGAGTGGTCTTAAATGATGAGATTATTATTAATTCAAGGACATGACAGTAACAGTTGATTACAGGAAACCAAAGTGACACAAAGAATCCAGGATACTATTAGCATCCATGGCTGGCTCAAAAAGAGAGAAAAAAATGAATTGAAACATTTGTCCTCATATTTTCAAGAGCAGTATTTTCTTTGGAAATAAAATCTTTTGCCTTTTGTTGTTTCTGCTGTCCTCAAACACCAGCTCCTCCTCCTTCTTCCATCATTCAGAGTAAAAAAAAACCAAACCCAAATGAACCAAGCAAAAAAAAGGAAAAAAAATAAATAAATAAAATCACAACCTAAAGCTTCAATTTAAAAAAAAAAACAAAACCAAATTATTCTTGAACAGCAAGTGTTTGCCGGGAGAAATACTTTATATGGCGGTTTCAGAACAGCAGAATTCTTCTCAGTACCGGCATGTACTGTTCTAGCTCTATAAGTGCTTGCTTAGGCAACAAAAACATTATACTTCTTATGCAAGAATTTACAAGATATTAGACCACTAAGTAAAGAAAAAAGAAGAAAGAAGAATAATGGTAATGCAACAATAAGATTCCACCAGTATTTTACCAGATTTCTTTATTTAGAGCGTGCCTTAGATTTCCTTTTTTCAAACCACATTTTGCAGCATACTTAAAATAAGACAAAAGAAGTTTTCCAGTGTGTGAAAAAGTGCATTTTTGTTTTAAATAATACCTTGCTCGTCAGCATTAAAAATATATATTCACTTCTGCAACTGACTTTATGCCTATATTTCATCAAACAGTCCAACACACACATTGAAGAATGGTCCAAAAAGTCCATGTTTGTATGCTTGGAAACTGTTGATGGCTAAGGCTACTATATTCAACTCCATTGGAATATGCTTGATGATTTCAGTCGCAGTCAAATCAGTTTTTAAGATATTAAGTGTATTAAAGTGATGTGTCCTGACAAAGAAAACATACCAACTGAATGTATAGTAGAAAATCAATTTTTAGCAAAAATGATGCAGGTAAAAGAGTGGCTATATTGTTAGAAACGTTTAGCAGGCCAACTGCATCAGCACTGCTGCTCCAAATTTTAAAAGCATGTTTTTTTTTCGGCTAGTCCTCCAGTGACAACAAGGGATTCAAAACTCCACTGCTAAACTCCAAGAGTACATACAGCATGTAGCTTTTGTTTGCTCGCTCACTTGGAAGCAAACCCCAAGAGAAGCTGGGTGCTCAGCTGCCCACTATGATCCACAACCGTGGGCTGAGTGATGCCCAAATTAAGCGGAGAAAGGACTACATTTAAGAAAAAAGAAAGAAGCAAGAAACAAAGACCAAAGCGCGTCAGCACAGTGCTGAATTTCGTTTCAATGAATTCCAGTTCTTGTTCCAGTCATTCATGCTGACTGGAGCTTCAGTGAGAGATTACAGAAATGGGCATGAGCACCAACAGTCGCTGAAAAGCCAGGGAACTTGTTTGGGAATCAGAGCTGGCAAGTCATCATGTTTTCTTCCCTTCCTCCAGAGGGTAGGGCCCTTGTCTAGCTCAAGTAGCAGAACTGTATACCATAGTGGTCATAAGCAAAAGGGTATCCATGTAAGAAATCCAGTAGGAACTTGAGCTCTAAGGAGCTTACCAGTGTCAAAAGTTGAGCAGTTTTCTATGTGCCAGGTGACTGTCAGGTACCCTTCTTATACTGTTTAGAGATGCGGGGCAAAGAAGCACATCCTGTTAAGTTTTGCTATTTGTAATATTAGTAGATCATGAGTGAGGATTTAAAAACAAACACACTACCTGAAATCTATTAAGATTTAAGTACCATCAGTATTTGTGATATTTTTACTTACAGGAGAGCCAGTTAACGTAGTAGGAATCTGTGGATTAACTCCATTACAAACTCAGGAAACTTTATATTTTTTCTATCATATACTGTAGCACCACTGCTGGGTCACAAAGCTAAACACCAGATGTATGTGGGACTCTTGTAAAGGAGGAGCTCACAAAAAGAAACCAAAGAAATTGTTCCCTGCGGAGAGATCAATGACAGCCTATCCCTAGTGTCCACCAGTCAAACATCTTTTCAGTAACTCCCGTTTACAAATCCTTAGACTACAGTATCTCAGGGAATACTTCACAAATTGTAGCCTCACAGCATGGAACAATTCAAGATGATACTATAGCAATAGTATGGTAAATCTTCAAGACAAACAAAAAAGGCTCAATTATGAAACAGGACTAAAGTATTACATTACAGAGCAGAACTTATCATGGAACAAGTATTCAATAATACACTATCTGCTAGCTGTTCAATTATAAAATAATTGCCATATAATGAAAGTTACATACAGTGCTATATTATTACAAGATAAGGGCATGATTACTTCAGTATTCTAAATCTATGCAATAATTACTTCTGAATTGGCTAAAATAACTACACTGCAAACTACAGAAATGTACACCTGGTCAATCCCCATGAGCTAATTGCATGCTTGTTACTTAGTTTTTCCTGTGAAGTTCCCACCAAAATATCATGCAAGTGAAAGGAGAAGGATTTTTTTCTCTCATTAAGATTTAAAGTCAGTTGGCTTACTGGGGCACATTTCCTTTTCCAAGTAAGTAGTAAAGTGTGGCACTACCACTGTGTTACACATTTCCATTTGGTCAGTCATTTATTGGGATGCCAGTTCTAATTGACAAAAGAAATAGACCAAAACATGCTCGAATGAACATTTAATTAGCTCCCATACCAATTATAAACAACACTTCACTCACCTTCGATCAACTGACAGAAGTAGTAATGATAAATTATAGAGTAAGTGTAAATAAAGTGGTTTTAATTAGTGTAATTAATCACTTCACACATCTGCAACCTGCTTTTGCTCATTTGGGTAACAACTGAAACACCAGCAAAACTCCTTTAATGTCCTTTAAACATTCATTTACACAGTTAATAGGTTGAGGTGCCTCACAACCCAGCAAGAGGAACCATCTCCTGACTGTTAGTATATGCCTAATTAAGAGTTTCAAATACCAAAAAGTCATCACTTACTGTTTCCTCTGCCTTTCAGGTCATTTAGTTTCAATGTGAAGTATTGATTCCTACTCCACAACCTATTATTTTTGATAGCTCATTTAAGTGTGCGTACTCCTGGTAAGTAGTTGCTAACTGGCCCTAAAGCTGGGGTTTATTTGTTGCCTGCTTTTGCAAAGGAATGGAAGATTAAAAAAGATGTAATAAAATAAAAGATCAGGTCAGGCATCTGTAAGGTGGTCACTCAATTTCTGAGCATTAAGCTGTATTTGGGATGCTGGGGGAATCCTAGAACTAGACTGAAATAAGTAAGAACAACAAAACCAGGGATAGTTCTTGGTGTCCTTCCACATTATTTGACAGTAAAGAAGAAGGGATGATAAAGATGGACCTGTTCCTAGTGACAGCAAATTCTTTGGCATCTCACCAGTATATTCTGTTTTCCAAGTCCTGCTTGCAGAATTAAGATGCATATCCAACTTGGACCAGGAGTAAACTTCCTTCCAAATTAGAAAGGTAAGGAAGATTTGTTTGGTTGGTTTAAGCTACCTGCTTACGTTGCTGTATGGCTTATTTTTGAGATCATCAGAAACATTCCTTGAAGAAATCCCTCTTGATGACTTAAGTTGACTTTGGAAAGTGGAGGAACTGAGTGAAGGGAAAGAAAGCCCTGCAAGTGCCCCAGAGGGTGCCAAGGAACAGCCAACTTCCCACTTAAGTACAGAGGTCTCTCCCCTCATCTCCAGTTTCTAGTCTCTAGGAAAGTGCAAAAAGTGCAGCTGGAAGCAGTGGAGGTAGGGGGCTACTGTGGGTGAAAACCCTGGGAACTAGATGAGAGACCTTTGTAGATACCATAAAAATGAGATTTCTTACTTACAGGAAGAAAAAGGAAATACTAAACCAATGCAAAAATTAAGGTCTGCAGATCTTAATTTTGGCAAAAATGCAAATCTTGGCGGCTACAACTGGTCAAACAGAGTCTATAGGAAAAGGACTTTCAAGCCAGCTGTTAGTCAGATAGGACAAGTGGGAATGGCTTTAAACTGAAAGTGGATAGATTTAGATTAGATACAAAGAAGAAATTCTTCACTCTATGAGGGTGGTGAGGCACTGAAACAGGTTGCCTAGAGAAACTATGGCTGCCCCATCCCTGGCAGTGTTCAAGGCCAGGTTGGATGGGGCTTTGAGAAACCTGGTCTAGTGGAAGGTGTCAGGGCCTATGGCAGGGGGGTTGGAACTAGATTAGCTTTAAGGTCCCTTCCAACACAAACTTTTCTATGATTCTGTGATATCAAACAGAATATAACAAGTAGCTATGATGTAACAATAGTAATGAGCATTGCCCCCATTCTCCCTTCAAATCCAGGACCAGTACTAGGAAAGTATTTCAAGATCTACCTTCTAGCATATATTAAATGTATCAATACCTTCATATAACAAGAAAAAACATGCCAAGCCTGCAATATAACAAAGGTATTTTGTACCCTAGTAGTAAATAAAGCTAGGAAAAGTGTGTGGGGGGGTATGTGCATACTTAAAATGAAGAAATACATGATAATACTTTATCTGCTAAGTCACAAGCAGCTCTCTTGTTAGGAAACAAACACAACTCTTCAGATGAGAGGCAGCAATTCTTAAATAAGTACACTGAAAACAAACTTGTTTTACAAAAAAAGGAAAAGTAATTTATTATGCAATATCATCCTCTACCGTCATTAAGAGGGCTATGTTCTACCTACAAGTACAGAAAATGGCTTTTGTGTTGCTATAGAACCTATTCTTAGGTACTGGAAAATAGGATTTGGTGGAATGTATTCAGAAATGTAGAAAAAGTTCATTTTCATTTGAGAATTCTATAAATTATAAATACACCCTGAGAGTAAATGGTTCTTTTTTGATTACTGAAAGTGTTTTTTGGTTTTGTTTTTTTTTTTGTGGTCATATTGAAATCCCAGAGTCAGGGCAGTGGGGATAGCACCAAAGTCTAATTCAGAGAGGACAGGTTTCCAACCTACTGCATAACACTAATGACGTGCTTCCAAATAAGAGGGATCCCTGTGCACTTAAACTAGGACTACAGAATGGCAAATGCAATCTTTCAGTGTTTGGTAAAATCGTGCTTCAAAATTCCGGCACTCACAAAATATTGCCAGGTGGTTAAAATTTACCAGCGGTGCACCTGTGAGGGACAGGAAGAAAACCAGAGAGAAATAAGTAGTTCTTCAGTAGCTGAGCTTAATAAGGAAATATTTAACAGGAAAGAATTTCTTTAGGGACAGATAACTTTTATGGCAAAAATTTGTAGGCAGTATATTATAATGATAATAGAATTTCTGGTGAATTTACACAGAAGTGTTCTGGAAATTCGGAAATGTGTTGCAAATATGAAATACTAGCAGACTCATGGAATAAAATAACATAGCAAAGCGTAACCAATCCTGACATAATAGAGTAACTTCAGGGTTACTTACTCAGTCAGATAGTGTATGTTTTGCTTTCTATACCATACCACACATAGCATTATCCCAGATGTATGAAATGTAATACAGCCAGATCTTCTTTCATAAGCAACAGTTGGTAAAGTTTGACAGTAGGAAAAAATTGGGAGTTCCTTTACTAATGATATTACTGCAGATGCTAGAGAACAAGACCTAAAGACATGCACGGAGCAAGAATAGGCTGATACATATTTATGATAAGAACATAGGAGTTGCCTTCCCTTTTTTGTTTTTCTGTTTTTTGGTTGTTTTTTTTTAAACAGAAAAAGCTATTCTAAATTTAGATTGAAGCCAAGGATAACCTACTACTGCAATTTTTTAAATGACCCCAAGATTAAACAACTTATTTTGTAGAAGATTAATCTTACTCTATGAAATTGCTTGCTAAACTCTGCAGATATCGAAATCAGATAGTATCTGAAAGAGATAATTTATCACTGGCCATTACGATGATGTGCTTTGTAGGAGCAATAGAGAGAAACAACAAAGGAACAAAATGGGCAGTAGAATCATAGCTAAATTACATTTCTGTGCTACGGAGGATACAAAAAGGAAAAAGAAAATCCTCTGGCCTTTCATCTAGGGATGTCTAAGGATGATTTGGAGCTCTTTTGGCAGTGAAATTTCTGATGGTACTTGTTACACCTCCATGAGAAGCTCCTGCCAAAAAAGAAAACCCTCATCAGTGGCCTAAGGTAGATGCAAAGTGAATTATATGAAGAATATAAATCACTTATTTCCACAAATGGCACACTTTGCTCATGATGACAGTGTTACTTCTGTGAACTCTACAGGTGGTACGCAATACCTGGAGTGTCAGAAATCAGACAATACTTCACTGTAGCAGAAGTTTGCTACCTTTAAAAAGACCAGACTATGGAACCACAAGAGAACAGTACCTGAACTGGGATCAGAATGGGATTGAATACATTTCTGAATGTGACCATAAGAATAAAGGGCATGCAGGAGGAGGCACTGTGTGCAACAACATAAGACACCAAGCTCCAACTCAGAAGAAAATTCAGGAAACACTGAATTTTGGCATCAATAATTGTTATTTTTAAATTTATGTTTTCATTATCAACCTCCCATTTTCCAGGGAATAATTACATTTAAAATGGAGTGTATGCTTTTCTACAGAAAAAAAAGCAAAGCAAATTAAGAACATATTTTACATTAATAAATCCTAATTTTTTGGAAGTATTTTATATCCTTTAACACCAACTGTGAATGTCAAGTGTTCCTAGTCACCCTCTCTGCCTAGCACAGCCTAAAAACTGCTACTGATAGCATTAAACTAATATGTTCCCTTTTATTTCTAGGAAGTAAAATCAGATGGCTATAGACATCACACAAACATGATTCACATGGAAGCTGAATGAATTATCAGAAATAAAAATCCCAGAAATATCTGTTCTGATAGACTTAAATTCTTGAAAAATAGCAACTGCAATTAAAAAAGCACCTACTAGCTTCTGAAGGTAGTTTTATATGAAGCATACAAAACTATTCAGAGATATATATGGATCTAATACAAAAGGAATCAGGAGATCTACTATGCTATTATGTTGTTCTATGAACTTAACTACTAGCACAAAACAGGTTTCTTCTTCTCATGCAAAGGAGAACTCCATTTTCTTCTGACCTTTGACAGGCTTACATCTTTTCTGTCCACAAAAGAAAATGTCTATTTGGTCTCTAAGGCGAGCCAGTTCAGAATGTGTTTAGCACTGCCTCAGGAGTCAATTAAGAAGTAAGTCAAAAAGGTCGAAATTTTATGACAGTCTTTTTAATCTGCCAAAACCTCCCCTGCCATAAACCAGAAAGTACAACCTTTTGCTTTCTCTGTTTGTGTCCACAAATGTGCACTACTCTGTGCTCTCATGCTGAACTCAGAATATGTATTTCTCCATTTATAAGGACAGAATGGAAAAAAAAAATGGGGGCAACTCCCTATTCTGTGTCATCATAGAAGTCGCAAAAATCCTACTTTATTGAGAGCTATGTAAACTGCATGTACAACAAAAGAAATCAACCTCAAATCAATACCTGCTAAAATTTTCTATTCCATATACATCATTTTACACAGGCTAACAAGCCAACTACCTCTTTTTCAAGGCTGCATCTACACACTGCTTATGCTTACAAGCTGGCATCAGCACCTCCCAGAACGATGCAGCTCTTGGCACTTCTGACTGTGCTCAGCGCGCGAGCGCTGGCATGACACTAAGGCACAAGTAGGGTGAGTGGTTTATCAGACTGCCTGAGGATGTGGGTGAATTTGTTTTCTGGCCCATACTACAGACACAATATTTACTGATGTTCTTTTGCGTGGTAGGTTTAGATGCCAAAAGTCTTTCTTTGTTCTGCTCCTACAAATGCTAATGTAAGTCACTGTCATTTTCTAATGCTTCCTGTGGTGGATAAGGGAACACCTGGTTGGTTGCCTGTGCAGGACTAGGTTTTGCCACAAGCTAAGCAATACATGCTGATCACCACCTCCTTTCTATCTTTGATGTTGCTATTAATTGTTCCTGCTTTCCTGGTCTTGACTCTTGCCTATGCATTTCCCTCTTTCATATATGTTTTGCTTGCTGTTACTGCTCCTGTGTTTGATATTGGTTTTGCACACACTTTGTACAGCAGTAATAATCATAGATCACAAGGGGTTGTTTTCTTTGGGGAACGATTTTAAGACAGTCGCACAGCATAAAATGAAACCAGGTACCAAAACTGGATTCATCTCAGGACAAGCAAGCTTAGAGATATGAAGTAATATCATTATATCAGCATGGAGTTTATATACCATAGAATCATAGAATGGTTTGGCTTGGAAGCGACCTTAAAGCTTATCCAGTTCCAACCCCTGCCATGGGCAGGGACACCTTCCACTAGACAGGTTGCTCAAAGCCCCGTCCAACCTGGCCTTGAACACTGCCAGGGAGGGGGCAGCCACAGCTTTTGGTAACCAGTGCCAGTGCCTCACCACTCTCACAGTGAAGAACTTCTTCAGATCTAGTCTACATCTACCCTCTATTAGTTCAAAGCCATTTCCCTCTGTCCTATCATTGCTTCCTCTTATAAAAAACCTCACATTTCATCATGTAGACATAACCAGAAATAAGGAAACTCCAAGAAACATGTTGCAGGTGATAGCACATTGAGTAAAAAATCAGCCTACATGCTGCTGTACACAAATGGAAGGAAATTAGAAATTACTTAGCTGCAGCATTGCCATAGTTATCTCCGGACTCCCAACATGACACATCAGTGAGCACTGTGTACTCACTTGAGTTAGGTAAGCATGTAAAATGTGATGATAGCAAAGCCACATTTACTCAGAAAATATGTTTTGATCTTTTTGGTTTTGTCTTTGTCTTTTTTTTTGGTGTTTTTGCCCTGTCCTCTGAGGATGAATCTTCATGTGTTTGGTTCAAGACACTGAGGCTTTATTTTGTAACATGTGAGAACAGAAAAATTAAAGAAACTGGAAAAGGAAAAGATGGAATTGAAACAAGAAGGGAAGCAACAGACATAAGGATATGGTAAGCAGTAATGGGTAGTTTAGGAAAAGATGGGACAGCAAAAAAAGGTGAGAGATCACAGGAAAGGAGAGGGCTTGGGAGAGGTACTAAGATGGTGTAAGAGTGGCTGGAAGTTCCTTCCTGAGAAGAAGAAACTGCAAGAGGCAGCCTGCAGCAGTTTAGGTCCAACAGTAAGGGCATGCACTGGACTATCACGTTTTGAACAGTACTTCTGCCAGTGGCTTCTAGTGCTGTCTCCCTAAAAAGCCTATAAACCCCCCAGTCACCCTACTAATCTCCAGAAGGGCTACAGAAGAACTGAGGCAATTGAACCCCTGTGCCGCACCTGAGGAAACAGGGAAAGCAGGGGCTGCTTCACTTAACAGTGCTGGTTCCTTCAGCCTTCATCAGGCCTCCTGCTTGTAAACAGCCACACAGGAACTGGAAGGCAGGCAGCGAACCAAATCAGAATGAGATCAGCTGCACCTGACTCACAGTCCTTAACACTGTATTGTCAGAAACTCATAGTGGACCATGGCTGGTGAAGCATAGCAAAGCCTGCAAGGGATCCTGGTGGTGAGAGCCGATACTGCGGTTTCACTCCAGAGTTTGACCCTTCTGCAGCGGTTTCCTGCCTGCATAAGAGTAAAGACTGAAAAGGAGAACTTCACTCAGGCTCTTGAAGTAAGAACACTGACATGAATTTAATAGGATGTGATATGTCAGCCAGAGAGATATGCCTGCTTCACCTGGCCCTTACCATCCTGGTAACACTAATAAGAGCAGAAGTGATGGAATCCTGAATGACAATGTTTGAGCTACATCTTTTCATCTGATGCTATTCTCAATACCTTTGAACTCTGCCTCTGACACAGGATGAAAAACAATAAAGTCCAAGCTCGGGATGCTCAGCATGGATGGAGCATTTCCTGAGGCAGCACTGGCTGTGAACACTGATGCTAAGATGTAAAAGCTGGCTTTCAGATCAGCCTGTTTCATATTATCAAATCTTAATGTCTTAGTGATCTACAGAAACTTTTAACGGTCAGCTATTTTGTAAAGACATTAATCTCCTGCTAAGGACTCCCCCTGGAAGCAGGTCTCAATGTTTGTTACCAGCCAGTGGCTATAGCAATGTTAAATGCCATGATAATTATTTCAAGCTCCTATGTAGAGTGAATAGGGCCAGAAAGGGGAGGTGGATAAAGCAAACAACATCTTATCGACACTGCTCAGAAATATAAGTATTTAACAACTACTGTGAAAGACTGAATTCTGCCCACAGTTGAGATAATTTCTGTATATCTTTCTCTGTGAGAATATACAACAAATACCTGTGAGACCCCTCTTTAACAAAAGGTATCCATCTTTCAGATTCACTCCATTACAAATTGGGCAAAGACGAATTTGAGACCCCAAAGTTTTGAAGCCAAGATATTAAAAAGGCTTGTATTAGAAGAGATGGTTGGAATAAGGCGAGGCATCTGAAATGCCCAACCATAAATATTTACCCTGAATATATTACAATACTGATGGAAGTTTTGTCAATAAATCAAAATTTCCTTAGACCCTATGCTCCGAATGATTTATCTGGAGTTAAGGACTGCTGAGTCAGAAAACTACTAGGTCTGCATTAATGCAGTAGAAAGAAAGGTGGTCTGACCTGTGTTACTCACTTCTGCCACTCCTGCTCCAGAGACTCAAAATTTAAAAATGAAAGAAGGGTATACACATTCGCTAGGTATTTTTCAGGTCTGCAATGTACTCAGACAGCACATGATTTTATTAGTGTGTATGCTTACCAGGAAATCCCATGAGAAAACCTCCTTTGTGTGCACAAAGAATGACTCAGCTGGATTGCCCTGGCTCTCAAAGCAGATAATGAAATGGAAATAACTTCATCTATCAACAAATTGTGAGGTCCACTGATGCCAAATTTCATCTCATTGAGCATGTCAGCCATCTGACAGGTGGCAATTTCAAAAAGCAAGAGCTATGGGATGGAAAACACACAAATACACATCCTTTTACACATTCATTGTGTAGATAGTGCCTTTTTGTTTCAATCCATTCTTAGTATCTATGAATAAAGCAGCTGATAAAGGATGAAAATCATAAAGGTTGAACAAGGAGTGCTCTTTCAAAGTGGGACATCTGCTTTCACACTGAGTGAGGAGGATTTCTCTTATTGTAAAAAACTGCTGAAACAAAACTGAATTAAAATAGTAAGAGCTTAGCCCATTTTTTCTTTTTTCTTTTTTTTTTTTTTTAGCCTCAGAATTATACAGGTTATTTAAGGGAAAAACACATCTATCTAATACAAAAGCTATATACAATTTCATATGAAGAAAATAATCTGTTGTTGTAACCTCAGTGATTCTTTAGAGGAAAAAAATCTAAATGGTACTACCACCCATCTGTGCTGCATTCTGAGCAAACAGTTTCAAGCGACTAAAAGAGTTAATATATTGTGAGATTGAGTACTCAGTGGTGAGACATGCACTTTCTTCCCCAGAAGGACTGAGACATCCTTAACTGTCTACATTTCTGTCAACATGTAGCCTCAGTGAAGTGCACTCTGAAATGGCACTGGCCAAGAAGACAGTGTTATTTAATTTACATTGTACTTATTCCCTTATCAGGGTGCTGAATTCTGTAATTAATCCTGAGCATCAGAGCAACAGGCTCACAGACAGAAAAACAAATATATTCATAAAATTTGGGGGGAAAAATTGTCTGGAGTACTGGCAATATCAGGTGGAAAAAACTGCAATTCCAACATAAACCTCTTATTTTAAAATTGAAGTGTGAAATACAGAATTTTAAATATATCAGACAATTGGAAGGTTGATCCAAGAGGCTTTTTGATCCATGTCAACAAGAATTCTGTGGCTGCAGTATTTGGTATAGATTTAGAGAGAAAAGAAGGAGGGCTGCTACACGAACTGATCAAGCAAGTTAAAGATAAGGAACGATTCCATTTCAGTTACAAACTTAAAGACCAAAAGATCCACAAATCTGTCCCATAATCCTTTTAAGACCAGTCTTATGCTCATTTTGTGAAGACTAAAGCAAAGGAAATAGCATGAAAGGTTTAAGTACAGATACCTTAAATTAAAATTAGAGAGTTCTGGATTAGGAGACATTTGAGCCTGTGGTTTAAGTTAGGAAGAAAGTGCCAATGGATTTGCTCAGTAATCTCAGTAGTCCATGTAACCCTCATTTTGCTAATGCCATGACAGAGGGAGTAACTGTTGCCTGTCTCCACTGCTGTAGCCTGTAAGGATTCAAAGTAAAGATTCCATGAGCTTCAGCTAATTATCTCAGAAACAGTTTTGATCTAGTACCATGGCAGTCCTCCGACGTGGAATGCTAATGACTCACAGCGATAGGGGTGCAGGGGAACTAATATGAGGGAAATAAAAATGGGACCACATTGTTACTGTCCTACGTTTATCTCACCCTTGCACTACACATCTGTAAAATGCAAATTTAAAACATTGGCAGGAAAAGGTAGGTTGGCCCTTAATGATTGCTCACAGGCCTCCAGTTTCTCTGCCAAAGAGGTTGTACATCAGGGGGCCTCAGGCATCAGACCTTTCTCAATTATCTGCAGGCCAGACTGTGACCTCATCAAGCCTTAATGACAAACGTCCTCACCAATCATCCTTATTCACTCAGAGAGTTGTATATCTGTGTTTACTTTCCTCCCTTCCATGAAGCTTTCTACCTTTTCAATTGTTCTTACACGAAATGGGAGGGCGGAGGGTGGAAAGAAGAAAACAAAACAAAGGAGGTGTACTCACTAGGCAGCAAAAGGAATGAATCTGAAGTAGTTGTGTGATTTTGAGACTGTGGTGCAGTAATAGGAAATACCTGGCTGGGACAGAAGAAAGAGATGGGAACAGTGCAGGAGTTTCCCTCAGATGAGTACAACCTTGTCCCAGGGTCAGTGCAACCATATGAGAGCATGCAGCAGTTATAAATCTGCCCATCTTTGATAATAATTACCTTAAAACCAGTGATCGCTCTGCCTGCATTCCACCAAATAGAAGTTTTATATGTTTGGGATTTTTAGTTGCTGATTCACACTCAGAAAAGATAATTAGTGAACATCTCTATTAGCAACACAGAACCCCTCCTGTGTAAGCCCCTTGCATGTGACTTATCCCATTAGCCTTTTTTTTATGGCATTTACTTGCTACTAAAGGAACAGCACATGTGAAGTGATGTTTGGGATTTACAGTATTATAACAGCTGCCTGCTATGTGATGACTTTTTAAAACTAATTCTGAGAAAATCAGAGTGCATGAAACCAAATTGTAAAGATCATGACTACGGACACACTAATCCTCTACAAAGACAGTACTACTGATAGATTAAATCATTCAGAAAAGAAGCTGTGGTCGTACCTCCAGGAAGGCTTTCTTATGATGATTTATAAAAAATCTGCCTTAACTAGGCTAGAGCTGCCACGGGAGGCCAGAAATGCTCTCCTCAGTCAGCCTTGTTACTTAAAATACAGCTATGCAGTCAAACTCAGAAGTAAACATAACTAAAATGGTAAAGTCAGGAGCTCAAAAATTAGGAAATTCCAGACAAAGTTGCCCTTTCTGAATCATTGCTCTTGCCAGCCTTCCTTGTCTTACGGCCGGTGCACACAGCACGAAACTATTCAGTGTTTGGTAGTTGCCTCATTTTTAACCACATGACCTCAGGCTTTCACTGAAAAATGTCCAATACAAAGGAAAAAAAGAAATGAAACAAAAACCCACCCTGCTGGATTAATCTGTGACAATGTCTACTTCAAATATATCACAAATACAAATAATGATTTTTAGAATACCTGTAAAGTGAGACATTTATATAGATCTTATTTTCTATTTGGAGATTAAATGATTTAAGACAGAAAGTCTCCAAGAAATACAAATGTGGCATGTAAGACACTTCAGAGTGAGTTTTAAACTTCCTTTTATACCAAGCTTCATCTATTTGAGACTGTGCTTCCAATGTCCACTTACAGCTCTTTGTTCTCAGCACACCTGTGAACTAACTAGGAACACCGAAGTATTAGTGGAAGATACTTTGAATGATTTCACAAACATAAAATCAGAACTTTAGGATATGAAAGAAGGACACAATTAAATTTTAAGTGACAAGCTGAACTATTGAGTATGAGATTTTTTTATTTCATTTAGTATGTGTGTTCTACTCATTGCTTAGAGAAGTCAGAAGTGCTCCAGATGAAATGAGATGTAGAGGAATACTAGAGAAAATTGAAAAGCCAAAGTAGTGTCAGGAGCTGTAGCACAAGTGAAGTGAAAGTGAGTATATATTGTGGCAGAAGACTAAGGAAAAGAAAAGGAAAAGAGGGAAATAACCTGCTTTTTCAGTATCTAGTGCTACATCTGATAACAGACCTGTTAACCTATTCGAAAACTTTGTCTCAGTGTTACTCATGCTTGTAGACATCTGTTCTACAAATACATGGGGTGACATGTCTCTCGTTCACTTTTGCTGCTGTTTAGCCTTGACACACTTCCCCAGTGGCTGATCTTAGCAGAGGATCTATCCATTCCCTCCACAATTCTGCAAACAGAATGACTGCTAAATGACCAGTGAGCCAACCTTTGAGAAAAAAAATCTTCAGCTTGCTTGCTACAGCTGCCATTCTCTGCGACATCTTTAAAAGCTCACTTAACTATTTTTGTCTGTGTATCCACTTGAAAATTTTATTCTTAAGGAGTACTAGCTATCTGGCCAAAGTGCTTCTAAAAGAGACATCAGAATTATTCACAGCCCTACACTACTTCACAAGTTAGTTTTGTGGTGGAGATGATGAAATGTTGTGACATAATCTTATAGTACAGTACAGCAACACTGCAATTACAAAATATTTTCCTTAAAATATATTCCACATGTTTAGTTTATTGTTTTTTTCCCCACAAACTAGCAGTGAGAGTCTCTTCACTATAAACAAAACCAAAAATTAACTTGCAAGGGCAAGGAGGCAATTTGCCTGCTCACAACTACGTTGTCTTTAGCCTGCGTCAGAAATAATAAATAAAAACACTGTAAGACATGCATTCAGTTTTAAAGTATGAAATGTTACAAATATGTCTCGAAAATGTGGAATAACACATTTCTAGCAACTTACTTTCACTGGCTGAGTAGTCCTGTGGATCAAGTATCCCTGATTCTTGCAGTGATCTAATACAGGAGTCCACCAGCTCCAGACCAGTGGTGAGCTCATCTTCTATATCCTTCTGACCATCTGTAATAAAATGAACAATGTAAGAATGTATAAGAAGGCAAAAGGTAAAACCAGCTACATGTGACTAAGCCTTCACAGCTGATGAAGAAAAGGCTAACACACCAAGATCACATATTAAGAGGAGGCTGGCCGTACGGAAAACTGCCATCCTTTGAAAGCCTGGCCTTGGATTAACAAAAGCAAAACCAGAAAGTTCATGTCAGATCTTAAAAAAAAAAAGAGAGAGACATGTTTAACAGTGCCCCTCACAAAACTTTACATTTTGAGAGTGTTCTCAAAGAGAACTCAGTGTTCCTTTTGTCAACCCTAACAACTTTTGCCAAATTCCACCAGTTTTTAAGTAGGGTTTTCACACACTAGCAATGAAAAAAAGCCCAACAAATTGCATACATAAATGTTGTTTTCCCCTCTATCTTCTTCAGGAAATATGATAATTCTGGGAGAGGATATATGTAGCACATATATGTAGATAAGTACATTACCTTGTGTTTGCCAGTGAAACTGCTCTTCCGTTGAACTGAAAAGAGGGGGAAAAAAGTGTTATTTTCTTATGAAATGATTCAGTAATGTGCTATTAAAATTCAACTGTAAATCTATTCTGAAGGAACTGATTTAAGGATAAATGAACTGACTTAAGGATAAATAAGAAAACATATCAAGGATTGTTTTACATATTTTTAAGTGAATGACTTGCACAGTATTCAGGAGGGAAGCATCTTCACTTCTTAATTAAGTAATTCCAAATATACATATAGTAACTGCCTTTAGTCCTGATATACAAATTATACTATTCCAAAGCAAAAACATTTTGCAACTTTTTTTGATCCTTCTATTTGTCTGATTTTCCATTTTTATAGAGAAAGTTATAAACTGCTTTCTAAAGTGAACATTACATGTGAGTTCTAAAAGAAATTACAAGTATGGCTCTTGGTTCTGCTGATCATTATGTGCATTTTTATACTATCCAAATGTGCAGCTAAGTTAATTCAATTGGCCTACACAAGAGAGTAAATTTAGATGTGTTTGTGGTTCTAAGTACAAGCACTTAAGCAATGGAAGGACTTAATTTTAAAATAAAGAACATGCATGCAATCTAGAGGATGGGTTAGGTAGGGTGTTTTTTTTTCTATAAAATGAAATCTATATTCAAACAAATGATAAAATGAATGATCTGTTCAATTAGGCAATGAGCACACTTTTCTCCAAGGCATGATCTGTTTATGCTTCAATACAGGTCTTATGCCAAGAATACAAAAAAGATTGAAGTTACTCAGTAATAACCATTCTTTTGATAACAGTAAACTGATTTATTATAGGCGTAATTAAAACATTTTTCTGTACATTTTTACGAGGTATTTATACAGGAGAACAAAACAATCTGTTGCATCCATTGGTTTAAAAAAATAAAGACAGAAATTACTTTAACTTTTCAAACAATAAATTTATTTCTCTCTGATGTTGAGAATAAATGTTCTTTTTAATGAGCAAAAGGATTTTAAATCTTGAATTATTTTCCCTTTTCCCAAGACATGCTGGATCTCTTATGAATATGTGAGTATAGCTCCTTGTAACTATGCTCTGAACAAGAATAACAAATGAAATGATCTCTTCACATTATTCTCTCTTTACAGGAAAAGAACTTGGGTTAATCATTTATCAGGTTTGATAGTGTTAAAAAAAGTGTACTTGCCTAATTTACATGGAAATGCTTCTAAAAGGACAACTTTAGATTTCTAACTGGTATCTAAAGTGTTAACCTGACAAATTCAAGTCTATATATGACCATCAATTTCCAAATATCTACCATCTGTGCTTTATATTGACTCACAGCGGTGAGATTTCATAGATGAAGAAACTAGCCTTTGAATGAGACAATCAAAATGCTTGCATTCAAGTCCACTGAAGTTAATAATATGGAAGATAAACATAGCCAGTGTCATCTGGCAAATAATAATGGCAAAGTGCTAAACTGGAAGATATTACTGTAATATAAATTACCTAATCACCTTGTGGGTGGTGATTAGGGACAGTGGCTCTTTTTGGAAAGTTACTTTTTCTAATTTGAAATTCCTTTTGCCTGACTTTCAGAATCACTGAACAACTGCAGCTTCTGCTGACACAGTGGGACTTGAGAGCAATCTTCTTTTCTGGAATTTGCATCATTCATAATAAGCAATGTATTACTTTACACTACACAGTCCTTCTTCCAGTATCCAGATTTCTACGTGATGGATACCACCTCAAAAGACAGAAAAAAGTAGTATCTCAGGTGGCATTCTTGCTGCCAGAATGACATACTGAACGTTGCTGGCAAGAACAGGCTGATGTAAAAGACTGTGCCACCTGATCCACATCAGCGAGAAAAGAAAATCAATTCTGTGCAGAGTGAATTACCATTTTCAGGATTAGCCCTTTTTAAGCAGTAAGTTTGTATAAAATGTAGACGTTCATTATTAACTAGTGGCTTATTAATGATCCCTGATATAACCAGTCTGGCTTCCATAGAAACATTTTAATGTATTCACCTTAAGAAATCTTAAATAGGAAGGTCTAAAGAAGGTTTGCAATAAATTGATCATAGTTTGGCTTTTCCAGTTTTAGTCCGGCTTCTCCTCCCAACTACTGTAATAAATACTATATTTTTTTATAGTCAGGGTAACAGATTCACCATCTTTTTTTTTTTTCTAATGCAATCTTATTCAACATATGGAATATGGAACAGGCTGCCAAGGGAAGTGGTGGAGTCACCATCCCTGGAGGTATTTAAAATACATGTAGATGCAGTGCTTAGGGATATGGTCTAGTGCTGGACTTGGTAATGCTGGGTTAACAGTTCAACTTCATGATCTTTAGGGTCTTTTCCAACCTAAATGATTATATGAGTAATATATATATTAAAATGTATTTGTCCCTACAAGGATATGAATACATTCTGGTATGAACAGCATGCTGCTTCCCTAGTTAAATTAATGCTCTTTAACTTTTGAATAGTCCAATATAGTTGCACATGACAATCACCGTTTTCTTGGTTACAAACTGATGCCCTAGTTTTGCAGACAAACAAGTAAAGGGTTTCTCTAGAAAAATCTTATTAGAATTTGCCAGTTTAAATGTAGATAACCTGGTTTTTTCTTCTTTTTAATCTTTTTTCTTTTTAATCTTAGCTTTTGTTTTGTTTTGTTTTGTGTTTTTTTTTCCAAAATGAGCATTTCCCCATTTTGGCCTGGAAATGATTCCTTATTGAAGCAATCTGACATGTCTGTGCAGTGAGCCTTTAGGCTGTCACACAACTGTGCCAAATCTGCTTGAGTGAATAAAAAGTACTTTTTGTGCTTTTCTTTTAGATGTTTTCCAGCTTCACAAGAGACAGCAGTACAACTGACTGTATACCCACATCAAATACATGAAAAGACAAAAACCCAACAACTAGAATCATAGACTTGAAGAAGACCTTCAAGATCCAGCCTTTACCCTAAAACCATATCACTGAGGGCCTCATCTACACGATTTTTGAACACTTCCAGGAGCAGTGATTGCATCACTTGCCTGGGCAGCCTGTTCCAAAGCCTCATCACCCTTTCAGTGAAGAAATCTTTCCTAATACCCAATCTAAACTGCTACCCCCTGCTGCAGCTTGAGGCCATTACCTCTTGTCCTGTCACTTGTTACTTGGAAGAAACCAACCCCACCTCATGACAACTTCCTTTTGGGTAGTTGTAGAGAGCGATAAGGTCCTCCCTGACCCTTCTCCAGACTAAACACCCCAAGTTCCCTCAGCTGCTCCTCATCAGACTTGTTCTCCAGACCCTTCACCTGCTTTGTTGCCCTTCTCTGGACCCACTGCAGCACCTCAGTGTCTCTCGGGCCCAGAACTGGACACAGGATTTGAGGTGCTGCCTCGCCAGTGCCCAGTACAGGGGGATGGTCACTGCCCTGGCCCTGCTGGCTACGCTATTTCTGATACAGGCCAGCATGCTGTTGGCCCCCTTGGCTGCCTGGGCACAAGCTGGCTCATGTTCAGCAGCTGTCAATCAGCACCCCCAGGTCCTTTTCTGCCAAGCAGCTTTCCAGCCACTCTTTCCCCAGCCTGTAGCGTTGCTTGCGGTTGTTGTGACCTAAGCGCAGCACCTGGTCCTTTGCCTTGTTGAACCTCATACCACTGGCTACAGCTCATCAATCCAGCCTGTCCAGATCCCTCTGCAGAGCCTTCGTATCCTTCAGCAGATCAACACTCCCAGCCAACTTGAGAGCAACTGAAAATTTAATGAGGGTGTGAACACCCAATGACTCACTTTCAAAGCATGTGCTGGGGAGCAGCAAGGGCACCTTGGACTCAGGTGAACTCCAAGAAGTCAGGAGTCTGCCCAAGGCCCTGGCAGCAGAGACAACAGCGGGGCAAAGGCAACTTACATCTAACTCCCAGCCTGATGCACACATTTTGCACACTACCTGGTCACAGCGGTACTTGCAGAATTGCTTGGGTTTAGACATTACATGGCCTAATGTGAGGCCTGACTCCCTTCAGATTAATGCCTTTTGATAGCTTCTGAAGCATCTTGCACAAGAAGGAGGCTCACCACACTGTACACACTTCTAGCACCGTATTTACTGTGCAGCCTGTGGAAATTCATTTTCTTAGCCTGTGCACCGATTTACATTTGTGCAAATGCACACTGGGCCATATGATTTGGCTATTTGAGTCCTATGTCTTACCACTCCTTGGAAGAACACCATAGCAAAGAAACTCAGCTCTTGAAAGGAAGGGATATAGTCCTTTAAGTACCCAAGAAATGTTTGTGTGTTTCTTCTTTGTGTGAAGTCATTCAGTTTACAGTTGTCACTCAGTTTTTCAGAAAGTGCTATAGCTACCTGCTACACAAAAATATTTCTTCTTATTGTTTTCTAAAACAATTAATGAAATTATATCTAACACTACTATAGAACAACTCTGAAAGGATTTTTATAAGGAGTTGTATCAGCACACAATCTTTTCAATTATTTCTGCAACAAAGCCACACAAACATCACTGTATATAATTACAGGCAGACACTGTCTCACTGATTTCTAAATTGTTACTCTGGTTGGTGGACAAAAGAAGATTCAGAAGTATTCCACAAAAAGCAAAGAGGCTGAGAAACTAATACTGCATCTACAGCAAAGAAGAAGCAGATTTTAAATCAGCGTTACACTTCAGGTTATCTGCAAACAGTAAGCAGTCTTTAGTATCAACTATCTGGGAAAAAAAACCTGCCCAAAATCCTAAGAATGAATTTTACATTAAATAATCCCATGAAAACATACGAACCGCTCCATAAATATAGAGAAGACCACCTCCAACTGTAAGGTTTTTTTGTTGCCCAATTTAAATGCCTGCAGATGTGACACAATAACGTCTCTGAAATATTTAATCACACTCTATCAGTCAGATGTGGTATCAACTTGGCTGCTATATCAACAAGTCCTTTTGATGTTCCAACAAACCTAACGGAATCCCCTATAATGATCCTGGATAATGTAATCAAACAAAATAAATCAGCAAATCAAATAAACAATACCCCTACAAATCCATATAAATTTTGCCAATGGCTGCTCTTTTGTACCCTGTGAATTTCAAACCGACTTTTTAAATTACTACAAAGTTATCCTTAGCTGTAGATGTCAGCAAACCATTCAGGTAGTTAATTCCTACCTGTATTAGAAAGGCCTTGCTACAAGTCCCTACAGGGAAAGAGAATTATCGATTATTTTTCTCACACAAATTATTGTTATCCCCTAAGTTTTACAAAAGCAATAGTAGAACTTTGTGGCTGTGCTATGAATTTTTTGTATGTCCTTCCAGTGATGCATGGAAATATTCACAGCCAAGTTTTCAAAAAGGTCTCAAAATAAATGCTTTCCTCTGCATTTAATACTTGCAGGAGTTGGCAGACATAACTTTCCTTTAAAAGCAACTTTTTAACTGCTCCAGTTATATTTATATCCAATTTTTCTATACCGATTGTGCTTAATAATAACTGTTCTATTCCTTCTTATTTAAATGTGGTTTAAAGTTCAGTGTGGTACACTGCTAAGGGTG
Source organism: Psittacus erithacus (assembly GCA_009867235.2). NCBI lineage: Eukaryota > Metazoa > Chordata > Aves > Psittaciformes > Psittacidae > Psittacus > Psittacus erithacus. Next base: position 20,765 of record WYDI02172234.1, on the reverse strand, counting down.
GTGTTTAAGTACAGAGCAGCAGAGAAAGCCAGCAACAGTTTTGCATTCCGCACAGCATGCTGCTTAGGTGCTTGCAAAGCGGGCTGCAAAGGCTGCTATTTAATGGAGAGAGCATACATAATACAGTCTGTTTTCCTGTAGTTTTTGACCATCACTCCTGAAATGGACAAAATGAGTATCAATTATACTAATTTTTACTGAATTCATTTCACATGCACCAACTCTCCACATTTTACCAAACTTTTGATTTAAATTAGCCACCTAGAAACAAAACACGTGCTACTTAGCCTGCATTATCAGTTTCCTTGAGTTTCAGTTCAGCAGATTACTTGATACTTGAGTAACAGTGAAGGCAGAATCGTTTCCAAGTGGAAACCTGTGAAGCTCTACTGTTCCAAGGAAAAGAATTTGCAGGGCAACACATAATGCAAATAAAATACTTGTTATATTTTATTTAACTCTAAACTTGGAAGCAATGACAGTACTGGGGAAAAAAGTATTGTGACAGGACTATTCTTACGCTTCCCCTGGTGTCCATTTCTGGCCCTTATGTATCTATTAGACAGGATACTGGGTTAGCTAGACCCTAACTCTGAATCAGTACTGCCATACTTTCAGTCTTATTTAGAGAAGCTAAAATCAAATCAAATTACTTAATTTTGAAATTTTCCTGAATCAATTAAGAAAATGATGATGGCTTACACGGATGATGGCTGGATTTCTGCTAAGGTAATAATGTCAGTTCTTCAGTTTGCTTCAAAACTATATTCATTTGAGAAAGGAGCTCACTTCCAAAACTGAAGGAAGAATAAACATAGAATAATTTAGGTTGGAATGACCTCTGGGTATCTATTGGTCTAGTCCCTACTTAAAGCTGGGCTAACTTCAAAGTTATGTCCTGGACATAATGATGTAGCAAGGCACGCGAGAGAATCCTTCAGTATTCTGCTGTTCAGAACTTGTTTAGTTAATTCTCATTTATTGAGAGAGAAAATAAAAGCTGATAGAAGATAAAGTTAGAGCTGTTTGGTAAGTTTAGATAAGACAACTGAAGTCTTACAAGGGAGCAAAACTGGCTTTTATAATGTAACAAGACTAAATGACCAGAGAAAAAGAAATGACCAGGGGAAGCATACAGGTGGGACAACAACAAACAGGTTCAAACTGGTCATTGAATTTTTTGATGGAAATTTTAAAAAAGTACTAAAACAGCATGGAAGCAGCCATCCCCATCCAATTAGAGAGGAGGTGGCAAAACCATACAGCTCTTAGAAGGCTGTCTGATAAATTTTATTAGAAAGCGCTGATCTTAGTTTCAGCTTCAAGGAACTCCACTACATCCCAGGATGGTCTCTACAGTTCTATAATTGATATTATGTTAATCTGTGCTGCTGGCAACTTGGTGATTGTTACATAAAGGAGTATAAACACAACTGCATAAATTAACACCTCATACCACCAGAAACACTGAGCAATGGAGAAACTCAGTTGTTCTAGAAGCAGGCAGTACAAAAATCATGTATGCAAGAAGCGATGAGTCTTAAATTTACATTTCAGTGGATGAATGTAAAGGCAGCAAAGAACTACTTTCTAATCTAAAATATTGAATGAATGTAAAGGTAATCTGGCCTCTTAGGTGGGTGATAAGCATATAGATCAAGCCCTGAACAATTGATAATGATTTATGATTTTAACTATGGGAGTGAAAATTCTTATTTGTAAACTGTCTGTTTGTATACAGAGTTGACAAATTATCCGAGTAACTAAAATGGCACATGGTAATAACAGCTATTTAGCTATATGGATAACCTTTAATCACACATTCATTACTGAAAATTACTAAAATTATATTAATGCAAGCTGACAAAAAATAAATGTAACCTTTAGACAGATTTGCAGCTTTGCTGTAAGCACACAGTCTTTTTATTCTGGCTATTTCCACCACTGAGGCTCAGAGTGGAAAATGAGAATCAGCTCTCTAAGAAAATAATATTTGTTCCATTATTCAGTGCCTACCAGTGACTACAGAAATGCAACACAAGGAGACACTAGGCATATAAAATCAGGCTTATAAGTCACACATTTGGTAAAGACAGATGTAAGAAATACATTATAATTCTATTTTTAAAAATAGTAGGTAGACATTAAAGAGAATTTTCCTAAGAAGTAAAAAGATATCTTTGTAGAAGCTTGATGAAAATGATCTTCCAGATATCATACTAGTAATACTGAGAGCAATAATATTTTCAGTCATCTTTATTCTTAGAAGAATACTACAATATAAAATGTTGGGAAAGTTACTTGACAACAAAAACAATACTTCGAAATTTTGTTTTGTTAACAAAAAGATGAAATCACCTTTCTACTTAAATATACTCTACATCCAGAACATGAAGTTTCACAAGATAGCTAAATATTGAATCTTTTCACCTTGTTGTATGTACATAATTTACACATTTCAATAGTGAGTTAAAACTTTCCAAGAGAACCAATGTGTAGTTTAGGTCTGCAAGCCAGGTAAACCATGCAGGGCTGTAACAGTAGTAAGACTTAGACTGAAAAGTAGATAAAATCAAAAGTTATCTTTGCAGTTCTACTCATGACTTCTTTCTTCCATTTCGCTTTTCCATAACCTATCTATTGTTCACGGCCTGCATTTCCAAACAAGTACCAAATTCCTGTGTGCACCTCTTATCACTAGAGAGACCAAAGTGGAGAGGAAATTGGACCGGTAGCGAAAGCTACCTGTTACTTTATTATCACAAAATTTTCCAATTAAAATCTGGCCCCAATATACTAAAAAAGTGACTTCACAAATACTACATGTTCTCATGATGCATCAAAAAAAATAAATACAGTGGGCTTAGCTATACACTTGTATCACTTGTAAGAATTTAAGAAAGAGATAGTCTATCAGTTATGGTAGCACAGAGGTTGTACCTCTGGATCTCCGAACAGAAAAATTCAAATGCTTAGATGGCTTGCTTGATAAAACCAAATTCTACCTGCGCAGTCCTCAAAGCATTTCAAATTAGAAAAGCTGTAGTATTTTGAAGTATTAAGACAGGCACTGATCTTCCCTGTGCTCAAAAGGCCATTTAGGACTTTCTGGAAAGTCTGTACAATTATGCAGAAAAATGTTAAAAAGTGTTTTAGATTAAATAAAAGCACTAATTTTCTCTGCTGACTCTGCTGAAAAAGCAGACAAGGGAAATGAAACGCAGATCTCAAGTAACTGTCTGAGCTTTACATTGGCAGATACAATTTTTTACGAGCCCTTTGTTTTGGTGAAAAGGTTGCTGAACCATAGGAAAATTAAGTTCTTGGCCACCTACACAAATCCCTCTCTAGGATGCCTCAACATCACTTGTTCAAAACAATTCATTAAAATTCTTTCTTCCACATGGCTGGTAGATCCAGAATCCAGTTGGTTTTCACTACAGCTCATGCCACTAAGAAATGCTTTTCTCTCCATGCCCATCCTAATCACATGTTTCATCATCAGAAACAGTACATAAACATAAAAGTTACCAGCTCTGCACTTATTTTAGCTTTCTTTTCTCTAATTACACTAACTTGAATTTTGAGGCATTCTCAACTGAGTTAGTTATCCTATCAATTAACTCTGCAACTTCTTTCCCTTTAAATATCTTAATCTAGCTTTAAAAGCTGATTGTAAAACTGAAAATTTTCTATTACTTGTTCACAGCATCTTGGAAACAGTCCAATTGAAAAGCTAAATCTGTTTTCACTGGCAAAAGAGAGCTAATATGAAAAGAGAGGAGACTGATTTTATTTTTTTTTCCTCCCTAAATATGAATCACACAAAATCTGTTCTGGACTTGACAAAATGAATTTCTCACAGTATAGAAATTATAAGTTCATAGTTGAAAACAAAAAATCAACGTGCTTTGTGGCCATTTTGAGGAAGAACAGTGTCTGCAAGTTAGCTGAAGGGCAGTCAGTGTCAAAAGCAGAGACAGACTTTTAATCCAAATCATCTAGTTCACTCCCCTGATCAAAGCAGGGTCAATGAGCACTGGTTGGGAGCTATTACCAGTCTTCAATTGTTAAAAACTGTACCCGGAGCTTAATGGTTTTCACACTTTAAAGAATATAATTAGTAAGGAAAAAGTCTATAAAAAACCCATGAAAAGGCCCACTTATAACGAACAAGTATAAAAAAAAATTTCAACAACTTTTTCTGTTGAACAATTCAGTTCAACACAAAACTGAACAGGACAACTGTATAGTTTTGACTACAATATAGAAAAAAACCCTGTATTTAGGATGGGACTGGAATAAAAGTGATCTATACAGAGTCAAAGACTACATCTGGCTTCTTTTTAATGAGAATGACGCTCTACTGAGGGATCACAAGAAGAAGAATTCGAAGAACTCCCTACATCTACAGTACACTCTACATCCGATGATGAACTACATAATCTCCAGTCCAAAACTGAGATAACTATGATAATCACAGATTCTATTAATCTCTCAAACTGGGGATGGCACTTTCTAAACAGAAATTACAAGTTATTTGCTGTATGTACACAACTTTTTTGTTCTGGCTATTTGCACCTACTCAATACATGGAGAAAGAAACTAAACCAACCACAGCTCAAGTATAGGCTGAGTTCCAAAGTTAAAATTTTGCTAATAATTCATATTGTAATGGTCAACAGGAAAATAAATAAATGCACTTGATTTTATTAAGACTTCATACAGCACATAAAATGGTCAATTTCTCTCAAAGAGTAAACCAAGGAAATGTAGACCTAATATGTCTGGAATTTCATCAGGGATTTAACCCATTGTCAGATGACACTGCCAAGTTAATTGCTTAAAAAATAAAGTGGGAAACAGTAAAATATTTGAACAATTGGTGTAAATAAGGTCAGACAAGAGACAACCAGTGGCGCTGAGTGACAGGGAAATGATGCAGACTTACTCAAAAATCAATCCAGGGGGAATATATTTTTCCACATGACTGTGCAAGACAAATTCAGCCAGCTTGAAGATGTGAAAAGATCAGTACCTGAAACATATTAAAGCAGTCTTCTGATACCAGATAAGACTGGGTTTCTTTGTTCCTTAGGGTAATTCCAGCCTCGTATTACCATGACTTGGATTTAATTTTTTCAGGAAACTAAGACTGAAAGCTGCCTTCCTTCTCCTTGGATATAGTGAAAAAAAGAGGAAATTTCTTTTTTAACAGGAATTCTGAAGACACTTCATGGCTACCTATAAAATAGAACTTTTAATTGCAACATAACTTCTATAACTCATAAATAGTTCTTTAACAAACTACTCCAAAATGTACTGCCAAAAATATGGACAGTCAAATGGACAGACATTGCGGAAACCGATGTTTACTATAATTACCACTAAATGCATAAAACAGTAAGTTAAAACATTATTGGGACAAGTATATTTATTAAATTAAATTTAACATGGAAACATTGTCTGTAACTGAAAGAGATAAAAAGCATAGGACAGCAAAGAGTAGACACAAAGCTACATTAAAGCAGAGCTATTTGTTTCCGTAAGCACCACAGTACTTGCATTTTCTGCATTTCTGCATTTTGCAGGATACTTTATTCTTGCAAAATGGAAAATACAAGTTAGTTTTAAGAGCCTGAAACAAAATTTTGCAATTATAAACATCCAAATGATTCCCTAACATACCTATTTACAAAAGTCAGCATTTTAATTATCATGGTGTCAGTGTCTTGTAGCTACCTATAAAGACTTGTATCTAAACCAAATACCATCAGACAAACTGCATGTGAAGTGTAGGTGATGCAGTGTAGTGGATACAAGTTTTCTGTCCTATCTTTCCTTAAGTAATTGTTTTCATCACTGACAGACTGAATTTTAAAACCTGTTCTTCTGCAGTACTGTGAGCCTAGAACACCTTTAATGTTGCAATATTACAAGGAAAAACTGTCTCCTCAAGACTCACGTGCACAACAAAGTCTGCTTTACAACAGCAAAGGTGAGTTTGAAAATTCCTGTGTGATTAAAAAAAAAACAATCAACCAACCAAAACCAGCCTGCACAAAAACACAGGTACTGCTCCATCTGTCACAGGCCAGAACCCCTCTGTGTGCAAAGTCCATGCCAGGCAGGGGCAGAGCAAACAGCTGGAGATCCTCACCAGAGGCAATCTCAGCGTGACTACCAACACCTTTGCCTGCCACGTGCACAAGGCAAGCTGGCCCAGGGCTGGGGGGAAGCCGGAAACACCCAGGCATGGGAATGAGCATATCATCAGTACTAGGGAAGGAGGATCAAGAAGGATTTCCCAGTAAATCTATGTGAGGAAAATTCTCCTACAGCAGACTGTGCTTGTAAAAATGGTGGCTTGACTGCCTAGGTCATACCTGTCCACCCCAATCCAAAGCAACGGCCTTCTGACAGAACTGCAATTTAGCTGCTAACTGCACCTGTAATATAAGTGCTGTCTTTCTTATAACATAAGTTGTTTGGGTTTGTTAGGGTTTTTAATCTTTTTTGTTTCCTTTTTTTTAGAGCTGTTATCTCCTCCTCCTCCTCTCTTCCTATTACAAAAAGCATTAACAGAACCTCTGACAAGATCAAGTACACTGGGAGCCCAAACACTACTTACCCTGTGAATAAACACTTATCTCAAACAGTTCACGGATCCCTTCATTTCTTCCTAAGCAGTTCAGATTTTACTCAAATTAATATGAGTTGAAGAAGTTAGATCACTATGCAAGTAAGGCTGCCCATAAAACATGGCATTAAAAATAGGGCTTTGTTAGTAATGTGATTCCAAATATATGAAGCATATCTGCTATCTGATGTTTTGAGCATGTCAGTACTTACATTAGGAACATAAATTTAATTTCTGTAAACCCAGAGCCAATACAGCTTGAGAAAAAACAGGCGGCTTGTTCTGGCTTGTACAGTGTGCTCAGTATTACTGCTGGTGTCCTAACCAGGATACTGCATGTAAGAAGCCTGCCTGCATTTAAAATCCAGTCTGAAGTTGCATTTCAGACACAAAAAAGAGAAGGAAAATGTAACTCCTATTTTTACTTCTAAACTGTGCAAATGTAACATGGAATCACTGGGGCAGCAGAAGCAGCAGCCCATGATACCATCTTCTCATGGTTGAAGATTTTCGTCATTTTCGTCAACACATTTGAAAGGAAAGGATTATCCAATTTCCTCTTCAGCAGAGGGCAACAAAACATAGATGGCATCACCTGGAACTCAACAACAAGCCTACCTTCACTGCAATTCACTCTTTAAAGTCCTGACACAAAGTATGCATGTGACAGATAGGGCAACTTTTCTCACAGCTGCAAAAGAACAACCTGCCAAGAACAAATGGAGCATTATCCAAAGTGTAGGGCTATCTCACAGAAGGTGGCTTTCTTTCCTGTTTTCCTTCAAGCCCTTTACAAGTGTGTATTAAAGGAAAGAATAACCTAAGACTTCTGTTAAACAAAAAAAAAAAACCAAAACAAACCAACCCAACATAAAAATCATCCCTTGTGTAAGTCTATTACTTGCTTCAGGGCACTCCATAGTTTTTCTGCATGGCAAAATCAACTTCATGGGTGCTGCTGACTGCACACTTATTCTGTAATTTTCACTTTTTTCCACAGGGCTGAAGCTTATTTCTCTACATAAATGAATTCATGACACTCAAGAATTGGCCACTTGAAAATGAGTCTATATAAAAAGGCATGTCCTACCACGATGTGGATTATACTTGCCCTGAATGCACCCTTCTTTCTCTCCAGATCCCCAATTACCCCCATCCAATCTTGCATTTTACCTGCCCCTGGAAGGAACCTCCCAGTTTCCACTGTCAGATTCCATATTGCTCCACTGCAGTGTATATTATGTGGATCTGCATCTTCACTTACTGCATTGTACAATCATACATTATGCAAACGTCTTTTAAAAGACAGATCTTTCTGCAGTGCACACTGTTACTTGTCATCATCTAACCACCTCTCTTTAACATGGGAAAAGTCACTACATATCACAGGGAATTAATTATGATATGGCTTTATTGCATGGCCTTGCTGACAGCATTTTGTAGAGATGCATGGAAGTATGTGACTAATTTTGATTTATACATATGCCTGCTACACAAAGAAGTAAGTTTTAATGAACAAAGGCAGAACTACAGACAAGATTCATGAAAACTATTTTGATGCTCTCATAATGATGTGTTTTTGGGGAGTATAAAAATCTAACAAGTCACCATAAGGGAAACTGAGAGGTCCCTCTCCTCCACCAGCAGCCCAGCAGAAAAAGTGCCATAGCTTCTCTGTGGCAGTTTTGACACAGCTTACAGAAGAAAGCTGTGCCACAGAACTGCAACAGTGGTATTCTCCATCAGTAAAGTGGAGCCATGAGCCAAGGGTGACCACAGCCCAGATAATGCACTATTGCAAATATTTTTGAGGCTATCACACTTAATTCAATGCATTTCCATGCCCTCCTGGTTCAGCGATCAGAAGCAAATGGCAATGTGGGTAAAATGCTCTTCACTGGAGTGCCAAATAGTGCCTTTCTAACCAATATGAACTCCTCTCAATTTCTCAGTATTATGCATAGATATATGTAAGATACAGTTTAAGGACATCAGTAATTTCAAGATGTATTTCTTAAAATTTCTCTAAAGCAATGTACATAAAAACACTTAAATGGGGAGAGCTACACACTTCACTTCAGAATCAAATATAGATGCTAATAAAATTAAGAGAGGTTACCTGTGTGAGGTAGAAGTGGCATATATTGAAAACCAGAAACACATGCTAGAGGTTATTTCCTTTTCAATGAGCCAGACCCAAAACTAGTAAATTTGGTCTCAAAATAAAGTCACAGTGAGGCCTTGCATCTGAAAATCCTACATTTATACACATATTCATAACTAGTCTCACCTAAGTTTCCAAGTCAAATATCCTTTATATCCAAAGTTCTGTTCCGGACCCCCTTGGGAGACTACAGATAATAGACGAGAGCTCTTCAGTTGTTTGTATGTAGCACATCTATCCCCTTTCTACATTTTTTAAGGGAAAAGCAGCTGTGTGAAAATACCACATGGATTAGTATCTGTGTGGAGATAAGCATTTTGACCATCATAATTTAATTATGTAGATGGTAGGACATGGTGCAGGGTCATCAAGCTTACAGATGATGGAAAATCAGGGGAAGTGTTTGAGAGACCAGAGGCATGTGCTGCCACTCAGTGAGCCCTCAACAGACTGAAAAAATGGGCTGACAGAAACCTTATGAAGTTCAACAAGGTGTGTGCTTGTTCAATGCTTGGGGAAGAGAAGCCCATGCACCAGCACAGGCATGTGGGGTCTAACCACCTAGAAACCACCTTTGCAGAGAAGGTCCTGGGGGTCATGTTACACAATAAGTACAACATAAGCCAGCAGTATGCCCTTGCAGTAAAAGGTGGCCAACAGCACCCTGGGTTGCATTAGGAGAACGACTGCCAGTGGACACAACCTTGAGCAACCTGCTCTAGTTGACCCTTGCTTTGAGCTGGGAGGGTGGAGCTTGCAACCTCAACCATTCTGAGTTTACATCAGAATTCCAAGATGACTGTGCATATTGGTATCTCTATGTGATTTTGAAAAGGAACAGAAAGTGTAAACAGTTTTTTTATTACCTGATTACCCTAAAACAATGTCAACAAGTCCAGATAAATCCTGAAACAGAACTTAAACCCAGGCATGGTGAAAAGCACAAAACAAAAACAAATAAATTAACAAAACCCCTAAAAAACCTTCATCTTCAACCTTTACATCTCACTTTGTGGTCATGTGCAACACAGAGGAAGTATGACACTTTACACGGGCTTCTTATCAGCCACAATTGAGACTTGAAAACTAAAAATTAGATATCAAGAATGTCCTTTTCACTACTTCAGCTCTTCTCTGGAGGCATTGAAAGTAAAAGCTGAGGTGGAGTTGGAAGGCACTGGTGCCATAGCTAACCTTATCCTAACAGAGTGTCCCTGTCTTTGACTTTCAAGCCTGGTCCTGATTCAGCTCTTGGTTCCCCAGTACGTGTCCCTTAGCACGCAGCAAAGAAGCGTGGTTCATTCGAGCAGTCTGTGAAGTTTGCAAATTCCACCTGTCCTGTTTTTCCCTGGCTGAATCTGAAGTGCTATTTGTCCCTGCCAACATATGTCTGCAGCTATACATCATAAGGAGTTAATGCACAATACTGCACTCACCATTCAAATACAGAGATGTTACCGGCAGGCATGGCACACTCTGACTACTTAACAACATATGGCTTCGTTCTGATCTAGTACTGAGGTTGCGTACAAGGAAAAAATTGTCATGTGAGTTACCCTTATAAGCCTTTCTGAAATAAGACTCTAACTTTGCTATAAATACAATAGTGTATATTATTTAAAAATAATATTAATATCACTAACAGTACTTACATAATTGTTAATCACGTATTGCTATGTATATAGTTTTGTAACTATGTATTTTTTCCATCTATCAATAAGCTGCTCATATCTATTTGGCTTATTTAAGTAAAGCTTCATGTTAAAAAAACCACAAATTTTCTTATTTCCCATCTTAGCTACTATATTTTTCCACAATAAAGTCCCATCTCTTCTGCCTGATGCCTTGCTGTTTGCTATCACAATGAGAGACCTAATTAAGGAGACTTTATATCATTATTTTTCAAATTGAAAGTATCTGGAAGACAAAACAGACACATTTTTCAGAAGACAGAAAGTGATGGTTGTATTTGCAAAATAAAATCCAACTCCAAGCAAATCATCAAAAAGAGCCTGAGTAGAACCACCCTGTCCTGGAGCTCAGGTTCTTTCGAGTTTCAGAAATACAAAAGGTGATTGCCTCATCATCTAATGGTCAGCTGGAAGAAAGCAAGATTTGATTTCGAACTAAGAAGACATCCTGAAAATAAGAAATATTTGCAGCTCCCAAAAAGCCTTGCCAGCATATATCAACTTAGCTGGATCATAAGCAAGCATCGGAAATACCATTTCTATTTTCAGAACATCATGCATCCAGGATGAAAGCTGGGTTCCTCCCACATTTAAATTGCTCAGTAAATCTTATATTTCAAGAACAGTCTTATGATAAATGTCAATTCTGTGCTAACTGCATTCTGCAAATATTTAAATTGAGGCATGTACAAAAAACAGAAAATGAAGACTTATCTTTTTTTAAACTGAGGATGCACCTTGGCTGAGCAAGAAATACATTTAAGTCATGAGATACAGGTTAACTTTCAGTCCAGACTGAGCTGGGAAATGGTATGTCTGTTACCTGTGAGATGTGTCAAAACCAAAAAAAAAAAAATCATACAAGTGGAATGCTTGAACATGAAGCTATGTGATACTACAAAATAATTACAGTTGGAACTTGGGGAAAAATTAATAGACAGATGGTCTCCACTTGCTACTCTGAAATGTAATAATAATTAAAAAAAGATGATGATTCTAATCCCTACACAGTAACCTATTTTTAAATTCCACATTTTTGTGATGTATTAAAAAATAATCAGTACAAATCAGATGAATACAGAAAATAAACTCCTTGTGAAAATTTTCTGTAAATGTTAATACAGTCATAATCTGACACCTGTACCATTTGCAATCTTCTCCTTCATGGGAAGTGTGGCGCCACCACTCCCTTCCCATCAGAGCAGTAGCTGCTACTAAATAGCATCTTTTGTACCTGAGTTATGTCAGGATAGAAAATAAAAAAATTACAACTCTGAAGCAAACTTGCTTATAATTTTAAACAATCAGAATATTCCATTATTAGCTTCTAAATCTCAGAACTGAATAAATACCTACCATGATTACTCCTTCCCTAGAAATATCAGATTTTTTTATAGCTATGTTCTTTTAGTACACTCAGAAGGGCACAGGCAAACGACAAGATAAGGAACTCATTTTGCTGTCTAAACTGGAATCCAAATTGGAAAGGCTGCCTCCTCAGCTAGCTAGTCTGTGGACTAGAATTGAGTGGGTAGTTTTAGTCCAATTTCTCCACAGACAAAAATAATACTAATTAAAGATACCTTGTTTATCAGTCTTAGTTCAGCACCAAGTGGGCCTGAAGATGTTCTCTTTCTCTTATTACAAGACATCCTAGAGTATATTCTTGAAAATAAGCAAACCTACCAAATAGTACCTGCATATTCAATGCATTTTAGTTTTTCCTGTACTTAACATCCTCTTTATGAAGTCAATATATTTCTGTTGTTGCAGGATATTTGTGATGTATTAAGACAAATCAGAGGCAATTAAAGCCAATACTGTATATGGAAATTTCCAGTTTTGTAGTTGAATCAAATAACAAAGGCCAAAATCTGAGCAGTACATAGTAAATATTGCTGCTAGAAAGGCATCTTTCAGAAGTCAGGATGAAGCTACTGAAGATGCAAACACTGAGTTTCTCTCGCTTGCAAAATATTGTCAGATCATTATGACAGTGCATGCACAGCTGTACATAAATGTTTAGTAATGATGCTGGCAATATTGCAAGATGAAAAAAAACAGTAAGTGTGGAATAGGAATAAGCGCCTCCAGAGTTAACTTTGACAGAAAAAACAGCTTTTTCTCCAGAGATCTATAGATATTAAATATTACAATTGGTTACCGAATTTCAATACATATTTTTAGAAACATCTGCAGGCATTTTACAGCACAATCATCACGAGGAAGCCAAAGAGAATTTTGGCTAAAAAGTTCAAACTGCACAATCAGGCTGAGAATACTTATACATAGATAAAGGATTGGGTTTTGTTTTGTTGGTTTTGGTTTCGGGGTTTTTTCTAAATGAAAAAATTAGGGGAATGTTTTTTGGATAGCATTACTCACTACCCAGTGTTTCTTAAGCTCCAACTGCACAAATCTATCTCATATTACTTAGATGAAACTATCACCTTTTATTTGCTCCACAGAACTGATGTCTCTCCTTGGGTGTCATTTCCTGGATTAAAAGATTAGGCTAAGAATTTTACAATGGAATTAAATGATTCAACAGGCAACTTCAGACAGGGTGGGAATCTTGAACTCCCATTATCAGCTACAGAGAACAAACTCCTAAGAGAAGTAATGAGCCATAATCTGTGATGGATCAAAATTCTGAAGCGAAGAAGCCAAGCTCTGCCAGCCTTTGCAAGTGTTTCCTTCAAGCTAAGGAATGCTGAGATGTATCAACACTTGTACCACTTGTATCATTCACAAAAGCCAGAAAATTTGCATTTAAAATAACACTACATTGTGTTTTACAAAGGCAAAAGGCCATTTGTTGAACAGTTAACAGTAAGCACCTACTGAAATAAGACAATACTATGTTGTTCAGATGAAAAGCCGGTTTTCTCCTTCTTGTATCTCTGAATATTTTATATTTTTAAGTTCATTACTGTGAGTAGCATATAATTTAATCAGGTTAATCACCACTGAGTATTGCAAAGTGCTGGGACGCTGTACTGTTCTGTCCTTATGAGCACATTCACCAGGAAAAATAAAAGTGATTACATGCAGAGTTCCCACTAATGCAAACTATATATGTGCACAAATAATTTAATTTTCATATTGTAGTTTTGCTAAAGCTGCAACACTGACACAGATAACGCTCACAGTTCCTGAAGTATTTTGGACAATTTCACATAAAAATAACAGTATCTCATCCTGTTAATTGGCAAAATTGTGATGATATTTTTTCAATGATGGATGAAAGAATTTCATTGAAAAGGAAAACAAAAAGGTCTTGGCTTTATTATAAATGACTGTAACATCTGTTCTTCTCAGCATCAAATTCAATATAACTTACTGGACTTGGCAAAAATACGCAAATCTTTGTATTCTACTGTTTGGTGGGATCACGCACCTTGTCAGCAGCCTTCCAGGGAAGTCCCTGTACCCTTTCATCTCTGGATTTTACACTGTGTGGTAATCCAAGCCATATGGTTCCTACTTACATCTCCTTAGCTGAACTCCTGAACAGGGCTGTCAAGTAAGGAGAGCCTGCCTAGCTCTGTGGCCCTTTCACAACCGATCCTCAAGTGTAATTCAGTCAATCAGCTAGTAATATTATAGGTTGTAGGAACTGCTGAACCTACTGCTGTGTCCCTTTGTTAAGCATGGTACAGAAAGCACCACCTCCTAATAGTATGTCTGGTGTAAAAAAAACAGGGGGAAGCAGGCCTCCTTTACCCTAAGAACGGGATACTGTCACTTTGAATATTATGCACTCACCCCTGCAGGCATGTTACAGGCTCTGGAAACAGATTTGTCTCAACAAAAAAGCAGTCTTAACACTGCTCTGATTTGAATATGAAAATCTAATTTAGCCTACAGTCCAAACTATTTAATAGTTTGAATAATGAAAAACAGAAGATTTGACTTTTTAATGGAAAGAGGGAAATTTAATACAAGAAACCCTTCATACAATTCATAGGTCAATTTATTCCTGGATCTTTTAAAAAGAATGGTGAATTATCTACAATGAATAGACAATGCAACATCTTCCAAAGCGATAGCACGTGAAGGCCATTTACAGTAATTCCAGCACTGGTTCCTTTGCCCATGATCTCAGATAGTGAGACAAAACCCTGCTATGTCAATGAATTTCAAAAAAAGCTCAAGGTTAATCTCTTATATAATTTGCCCTTAGAAAATGATAAGATTCACAATGAAATTTAAACCGTACAGTCTAATTAGTAACTTATATTTAAGCCCGTATCCTGGTAAGACAACTAACAACTGCAAACACAATGACTGCTTGTTTACTTAGCATGTCATATTCTACAAAATACAACTGCAACAAAAACGACATGTTATGTTTCATGGAATCTAAAATGAAGAACAAATTATTGGTACAACTCGACAAAGTACTTACAGGGTTCTCCCTGCCTCATCAGGATTTAGTACCTACTCCACACCACTTGTAGTATAGTTATTAGACCATCTCTTGGTTCAAACTGCAAACTGCTTTAGCAAATTCAGACCAAAAAAAAAAAAAAATAGAGTATTATTCTAAGCACAAATTCTGAAGTAAATCATGCCTGATTAGCAGCTGTTGAAGCTGAAGTTCTCTTGTGGGGTCATGCACCAAGAGCCAAGACAAACAAAAGCAGACTACGTCTATGCTCTCCCCACATGGAGAAAGATCAAATCTAGATGAAAGATTTCTACTACTTTTGCTTTAGTCTACCTTATTATTATTTTTGCACACTTGCAAATGCTGGCAGAGCTTGGCTTCTTCCCTTCAAAGTTTTGATGGGTCTATTAAGATATTTTTTGATTTGCATTGACCAAGCTGGTCCCCAGTGTCAGTCAGTAAGACTTCACTGAGAACACGTATTGTCAAACTAATTTGATTCCCTTCTTAGATCTGAAGTTTTATTTTTTAAAAGTAACAGTAAACACAGTTTCCACAATGCCATCATGAGCAATATTATTAGTTAAAAAATAGGTCTGGTCAGAATCAAAGCACATTTGGAGAAGTGGCTGGTATCTGCAGTAGCAAATGGGGACCATTTGTGGGATAGCTAACATTATCTTCATTGCTAGCTGGAACTAAGCATTATAATGACTTCACAAAGCTTACTGATGACTGGAATTGGCAAAATTATCAGATACGAGAGGAACAAGTAGAAAGACTTGATTATGATTACTTTCCTAGGTATAGAAGTGTTTTATTGCATCCAAAAGAAGAACAATTCATGAAACAATAAGGAATTCTGGTCTTTCTTGCAGGATGAAGAATGTACCTTGGAAAAACAGTAACAGGATTTTAGGTGTCACGGCTTAACATTTAGGTAAGTGACAGTGCTATGCTGTGGCAGGAACACGTAATATAATTTATGGACATAAAAAGAGAATAACAAAAACTGGTAGAAGGCTTTCAGAAATATTCTTGATATTTAAATATTTTTTACAGAGATCAAATTTAAAAGGGGCCACTGAAAGGGCTGGAGAAGAAAGTGAAGAATACTACAAATTAAACTGATGAAATAGCCTGTGTATGACCTGTATGATTAAAAGGCTTAGTTTTATCAGTTAATCAAGAAGATTGTGAGGCTGTCTGATTACAATATATACAAAATTATTTGTCCCAGTCAAGGCACTATGGTTTTCTTCTAGAACAGAAAGCCTAACAGGAGAACATTACAATAGCAAGCTCCTCTTTCCAAAGTCTGACATAAATATTCATAAAGGTAGCTAACCACCAAAGCTACAAATTACAAAGGGCACTAATAGACTCTCCATCCCTTAATGCCTATAAGGTAAGAATTTGCATTTGTCTGAAAATTATGTTGAGGTAAACACATTACCCAAATACATATAAGCTGACTGAAATTTATGAGTTAAGGTGAGAGGTCAGATCTGGACACTTGAAGGGCGATTTCTGTCCATGAAAGTTTTAAAGACTGCACCCAATCCATATCCATGTATCAGGGAAAACAGCTTATTCATTCACAAAATCTAGTTATTATGCTGAAAGCCAGAAAACCAAAGGCAAAGGTGAGATACAATTTTAGCCATCAATACTCAGTAAGTAGATTCTTAAACTTCAGTAGCATCTACTATGGTCCAATGGACATGGGTTAGACTTCACATTCAACTTCTCTCTTGCATTTCCTCCACCCCACCATAATTCTTCTGCACCTGAACATCCAGTAACAAGAAACTTTTGGTCTTTGGGACTGCATAAGAAAGATAACTAGTTTGCACAGGCTAGTGCCCAAGTGCTCTATGAATGCCCAAACAAGCTAGACCTAGTTTACAAAAATGTCAGTTTCTGTTCTATAAAGTACAACAGTAATCTGACCATAGATAAAGCACCTGAGAATGGAAGAAAAAGGGGCACCATAAAGTAGCTTTTCTTTTGTCACACAGAGTATCTTCCAATTGTCACGGTCTCGCAGTTCTCATTATCAGCTTTTTCTCTAATCATCAAGAGTGCTTTTAGTTTTATACAGCAACCACAACAGAGCACAAAGAAGTCATCTAACTTTTGCAGTCTCCACGCAAATACAGCATATATCTGAGCTGACAACCAGATAAGCTGAAAATTAAACTTTGGACTTTAGCAAACAGCTTACCCTATCCCTCTGCAAAGAGTCTTATACAAACATTTTTTAAAGGACAAAAGTGCAACAATGCATATGTTGAAATCATTTAAGTCTTGTATGCACTTGCGTAAGAGGTTTAGACTATTTACATCAAGTTTTCTTAATTCTCAGCTAGATACATGTTTTTAGGTGCCAAAAGAAATTCCAAATTAATGAGGAATCAGGAAATAATGATCAAATAAGGTGCTAAAATTAACAGCTGCAGATTAAGTGTCTATTATTTATTTATGATTTCACTTAAAGCATTATTATAATTACAAACACATATGTATGCTCTTCCATGTAGCTCATGAAATTGGCTGGATGATTACAAAGACTTAAAGATGAAGTGCACTACAACAGATTATTCTAACACTTGATTGGTTTCAGATAGCTGCAGGGCTTTGACAGCTGATACTTGGCAGATGTGCTTCCATTTTAATACTGTTTATCTCCAAGTGATCTACTTCAAGGCATTTGGTCTTTTATTTGGAACATGTGATTTTCTTCTGTATGATCAGGCTAACCCAATATAACCACTAGACTGAACGTACTGAACTAGAACTGTTAACTGCACAAAAATTGTAGACTTAAAAACAGGATCGGTAAAGATAATTAATCTTATGACATCTGACTCAAATGCTATGGCTTAGTATTTTACAGGCTTTGATTTTCTTTCTCATGCTACAGATTTGTGTGCTGTCACATAAGCATTGTTCTCTGTGATCTTCCTTCTGTGAGAGTAACTACTGACTTTCTGGTTTGTCCTGTTCTCATTTTGGAAAAACCTGCAGAGAGAAAGGAATTACCATTTCTCCTCATAGGCCTTATACTCCTGATCTGCTCTCTTGAGCAACTAAAATATTTTCTTTGTTAATTTATTTTTACAACCCCAGCAAAGCTGGGTACAGCTGCAGGTAACGGGCACAGTTCTGTGCTGTCCTGGACTTCTTTCTCCAACTTCCACTTGGAAAATATTCTCAAGACAGAAGTACTCAAGTTTGACATTTATCCGTTGCCACCAGCACACAAGCAGTGATGTGAAAGACAAACCACAGCCACAGGTCCATGGCTGGTGGTTAAAAGAAAAAAAAGTCACAAACCTTTTGAACAGAAAGCCTCATACTTTTAAAAAGAACACATTTGATAGATAAAAAGTGGTTAAAATCCTAACAAACATTTTAGGATATGAATCTCTTGCACAGTAAAACTGCTTCAAATTCTGTAAGAGGCATCATTGAGCTGAGAAAACTCTCCTTTACTTGAAGGCACCCTGGATGGAGGACAGAAACTTTCACTTCACTGTGCCTACTGCACAACCTTCAGAGAGACAACAATGTCTAACAATTCCAGTTAACAATAAATGATTCTAACAATATATGGTTCTAACAAACCGTATTCCCATCTTCAAAGCAACAAAAGACCCACTCTTTTCTTTTACCTAGGATCAGAGCAATGTTAAGACATCTTTCCATTTATATTAATATATTTGTTTACCCAAATAAAATTCCATTTTTGGCAAACATGGGGTTAGCCATAAGACAGAGGGCAAAAAATAAGCTTTACATTTTAAATGTTGATGTCTCAGTCTTTGAAACCACAGTACAGAAACAGTCCTGCAAGCACAGATGTGAGTACAGGTACCTCCCAGCTGTCAGAATAATGTTCGTTGACCTCTTTCCACTCTAATGAATCTTCATTTCTGTGTACCTCAGAACAGCCATTAAAGGAAGTATAAAAATAAATCTCAGCAAAAATAATTTATGTCTGGTCATTAGAAAATTTCCCTAGCAGACTGAGGAAATTAACTGAATTTGGCTCTCACATTCTCTACCTGAAGCATCAACCCACCTTTTCCAGTGGCCTTTTGGAGATGGGTGGAAGATATCTGGTTCATTTTTTAATATACAGGAAAATATATAGGCCAGCATGCCTCAGGTAGGCAGAACTGGCCTCCTGAAGCTTGCAGTAATGGAACTAAAATGTGACTGGATGTGTACAGCTGCATTCCAGTACACTGTGAATATCAGGCAATACCCCATTCAGTATGCTGACTGTTTCATATCACACTGGGAAGCTCTTAACCTCATGTGGTTTAGCTCACAGACACAGCAAATTAAAGGCAAGTTATGCTGCTAGTAACCAGCACTTACACACTTTGGGGCTCAGTGCACTCAAGAAATACTCCAGACATAACCAAGGACACTCAGGAGATGTCTGAGAGAGACATCCTCTAACTCCGCTGCTCTATGCATGTATTTTTCCAAATCACATATGCCAGACATGAGCTTACAGGCCCCTGCATACACAAAATTAAATGTATCAACATAAATGAGTTTCAATCAAATGCAAACACGCTAAAAGCTGTGAAACTTTCCACAGTTGTCCAAAAGATAGATGGTAGTGGTGGTTGTTATTATTACTGCCTTGAAAATATTTGGCTATGAGGCCTCAGTATAACAACTTATCAGGAGCTGGCCTTAACACTATTTTTTCTGGACACTGAGAATTACAAAGAATCTGTTTTAATATCCTTCAAGCATTTAATCACAAATCTTGAAGCCAAAACTCCATTTTTACTGAGCTAAAATTTCATTCATCCTCAAAGACTTTATCAAAACTGTAGGATTTGACCCCCAGCTAATACATGTCAGAAGAGAGATGTGCAAAAACTTAACACAGGAAAACAGGACAGGTAAGTTCATGACAGCTAGGCAGAACAAAATAAACAGATCAGCCTTTAGAGATATTTCAAGAAGCAAAATGGAGAAAGAACTAAAACTTATATTTTGCTTTATGCTTCAAGTCATTCAACATCATACTTACTTTCATGGCCACTATACAATCAGGAACTATAGATTTTTCTCAGACTTGTGTGCAATACCACTGAGACACTGGTTCTTGCATCAGCTGCTTACTGTTTTTAAGGTTCTGTGTGAATGTTGTGTTTAGATATCAGAAGACTGGTCATCCAATTTATGTAAAAAAAAACTTTGGAGAATACATTTGCCTTAATTATTCCAAAACATTATTTTGGTATTATCATGTACATTTTGGATAACACATTCCTTTTTTATCTGAAATTCCTTGAATAGGTGACAACCTTACCATAAGACCAGCACAACATTTTTATTAGAGAAGCAAAGTAATATCCAACAGGATAAACATTTGTCAACACAGATTCTGCAATGTTTGCTACACTATGGTCTTTTCTACTAACACAAGGGACATCTACAGGCATGAACATAAATATGCAGTGTTCACTCTTAACCACTTTAATCCATTCTGGAATGGAGATTCCTATCCCAGTTGTAAATATACTGCTGCTTGTAGAAGGAAAAATTTGGAACCATAAACACCATCGTTTATATATTTTACTGACACATGCCAATGCTTGCCTCAAAAAGTGAAAGAATGCCATTCACTTCAGCGAAGCAGAGTTGGCAAACTTTACAGCAGTAAGCTCTTTTGTTGTGGCGTAATATTTTCCCTTCTTCTTTTCTAAACTATTACCTGTTCTCACAGATAATTAGCCTAACATTTTCATCACAGTATTAACATGAGTCTCAGCCTAGGAAATAATAGTAAGGAAAAGAACACAAGCTGAGGATGTAAAAAAGCTGTAAGTATGGCTTGGAGTG